>VOQJ01018591.1:0-10019 GCA_015052665.1 Apistogramma diplotaenia
GTAAAGTATAGCCAGTATCTTCAGCACAAATACTCAAGGAGATCATGTGAAAACTGAAACAGTGCATCCTCAGACCTCCGGGGGGCTCGAGTTGAAGTAGTAGCAGAGTCCAGCTCTGCGAGGGGGCGTGGCCTCTGTGCTGTATGGTAAAATGGAGATGGACGGGCTGTTGGACAGCTGATAACAGCGAGGAGACGCTTTCCACTGCCGAGGGTATGGAGACAGAGGAGGAGTGTCTCTCTGGACAAGAAATGAAGTGCTAGTGTTACAATGCAAGATAAACATTTCCCGTTTTAACCGAGTTTTCACTTTTGTGATCTCAGCTTGTGCAAAAGAAAAGAAAAGAAGGTTCACTTACTAACGAGGTTTGGGCAAATTGTTTGGCAAAGTGCTGCATCTTTGTCGTGTAGACCTGGTTGTAAAAATGGATGAGATTGCCCCGCTCCTCCTGACCAGGTCCCGGATCATGTGTTGATGGTGTGTTGGGGGTCAGGATCGTACTGCTGTGGCTTCCATTATCTACAGTCAGTGATATATTAAACAGTGTGGGACTACCCCTGCATTATGATATAATACAGGTACAAAAGTGAATTATTGTGGACTGGTTGCACTGCTTACATGTATAAAGTTATGTGCAGTTAATGTGCAGTCTGTCACATTTTCAATGCTTACAGGTGCAAAGTTATGTGCATTATTGTAATTAATGTTGTTGTAACAATGATGTTTTTTGATAAAGGTCTGCTGATATCCCACCATTAATTTTTTTATTTAAAAGGCGTCTTACTGGTTTCTTTAACAGTAGAATTTCCTTCGATCTTTTCCGAAATCAGCACACTTTTGCAGACCTGCAGACGGAAGCGGTAAATGTTGAGTTTAATGCTACCGTCAAATTCCAAACTTCCTTACGAGCATGCATTTGCTTGCAATACAAAAACGAAGAAACGTACACTTTTGTTGGCACGTGGCTGCGACTTGTAGCATTTCATTATCTGCTTGAAGGGTATCTCCATCTTGGTGATCTGTAAAGTCAAATGTCAACAGTTAACTGCTGATTATGTGTTCTGTGATGGGGGGTACAGGCTTCAGCGCCATAGACTATTTAGTAAAGTTGTTCTTCAGTTGTCAGTGTCGGTGATAATACAAATTGATATCAGGAATGCTCGGCTTTTCAGCAGCCCCACATATTCAGGGCAGCAGCACTCTTTGATTATGAAGTAGGCAGCTTCCAGAAAGCTGTACACCCCCAGACCTCAGTGCAGTGAGGAACAGGATCCTACTTCTTGATCACGATGGAGTCGATTCGGTGTCCAACATCAGAGGACTGAACAGTCCGGCCGCTGTGATTTACTGCGTTTCACTTTGTCTGCTGCTCATCTCCCTGCCTCGCTGCTGCTGCATCAGTCATCAGCTGTAAAGTGCTGGTATGCCCGAGTTAACCGTGTCCCCCCCCCTCCCCCTCCCCCAGTGAAGGGGTTTAAAAGCCATTATTCGTCTTCTGAAACCACCACTTGGCAGCCTGCAGAAGCCTTTCTTACACTTCAGTTCTGATGTGCTCTGTGATGTTTCATGTAATAGGTTACTAATAACCACAAGCTTAAAGGCAGTGTTGTGTGCTTCAAAGGAACAAACTAAAAGAATCTGACCTTTAGTAGAAGGGAGGTAACATGCCACAAATGTGCCAGAATCTTTAGAATCCTAAATATTTTATTTATTTTACATCATCATCACTTATTGGATTAAAAAAAAAATTCCACATCTTGACCTGGACAACAGAGACCAAAATACTATCAAAGCCCACCTTAGCTATGATGTAGATGGCACACATGAGCAGCTGGTCCAGGTGACGGTCTACCATTAGACGCGTGCAGTGGATCAGGGAATACTCGAAGCACGTCCAGATCTTTAATCGCAGCTCGTCAGAGATGCCCAGTGCGCAGCACAGCTCCCTCAGACGCTCGGCCGTCAAGCTGTAGACCTAAAGCAAAGACAGACGTGACCACACTAAACGTGTCATGTAACAACAATGCTAACTGGAGTCACGGGATACAGAACTGACCTTCCGAATGAACAGATGGAGGGAGGCACGTCTGTCGCGTACGTTTGTGGGTGAAGGGGAACGCTGCTGCTCTGCGCGGGCGGAGCGGTTCACCCCCAAGCTGACCTCCACTGGCAAAAACAGTTTAGCTCTCAGTCTATAGTAGCAGTGTCATCAGTTTGCAGTTTTTATTTAATCTTTGGTGCACTGTGTTAATACCTCCTGGCGCATGCGGATCAGGCTGTATTGGGTCTTCGAGCCTATTCGGAAGCATTACCTGTGCACAAGAAGAGCCGTGAAGCCTGAACTGTTCAAAGATAAACTGAAGCATTTTTACGTGTTATCGCCAACCTGTTGGCAGGTGGGCACGTGGGCCTTGCTGGGTGTGATTTCATCCCACAGTGGCGAGTTGCTGGTCCAGGCCAAGCTCTCCAAAACACTTTCTTCCACTTGGATGAGGTGTGTGACCACAGCATGAGGCAGGCCTGACATGACACGCAGAACAGGCTCAATCACCTGTGAGAGAAAAACAATCCTCGACGTTAACGAGAGAGCAGGGGGGGTCGTCACTGCATTCACACTAAATGGTGTTGCAAATAGCATATGGCTAAAAAAAATAATACCTTCCAGAAGTGGTATGATGGCAGTTTGAGGAGCTGAAGGAGTAGTGGGAAATCACACGGGAAACAGTTTGAGGTTGTGGAAATCTCCAAGCAACAGGCCACCAGACAGCGCTGGAAAAGATCATTCTCCAGGATGCCCTGCATCAAACGCACCAGTTTATTAACACCCGCTGCTTTACTTCAAAGAGGACTCAAAATATTCAATAAATAAAAGCATAATTAGCTGTTTAATTTTAAAATACATAAATATAAAGCATAAATCAATCACAGGCTGCTGTGAGACATTTACAGTGGAGAAAAGAAGTATTTGATGCTCAATCGATTTTGCAAGTTCTCAAAGAATGGAGACGTCTGTAATTTATCATCGGTACACTTCAACTGTGAGGTAATTAATTGCCATTTTATTGCATGAAACAAGTATTTGAGCACCTGCCAACCAGCAAGAATTCAGGCTCTCACAGACCTGCTAGTTTTTCTTTAAGAAGCCCTCCTCCTCTGCACTCATTACCTGTATTAATTGCACCTGTTTGAATTTGTTACCTGTATAAAAGACATCCATCCGCACACAATCAATCACACTCCAACCTCTCTGCCATGGCCAAGACCAGGGACTGAGGACACCTGGGACAAAACTGTCAACCTGCACATGTCCAGGCCCATTTGAAGTTCCCCAATGACCATCTGGATGATCCTGATGAGGCATGGGAGAAGGTCACGTGGTCAAATGAGTCCAAAATGGAGCTTTTGTACAACCTCAAGAACACCGTCCCAACCGTGAAGCATGGGGGTGGAAACGTCTTACTTTGGCGGTGCTTTTCTGCAAAGGGGACAGGAGGACTGCACTGTATTGAAGGGAAGATTTTGGCCAACAACCTCCTGTCTCCTCTAAGAGCATTGAAAATGGGTCGTGGCTGGGCCAATAAAATGACATTTTTTTCGATTCTGTCTCTCATAGTTGAAGTGAACCTACAATGAAAGTTACAGACCACTTTATTCTTTACAGGTTGGAAAACTTGCAAAATCTGACGTATTTCCCCCCACTGTATTTGTGACCTCCCATTTTAAGCAGTTCAAGCTCAGTTCCATCTGTGGCCACCAGATGGCGCACACTCACTGAGTTGTCACTGATGCCCAGCCTTTTCCTCTCTCGACTGATGAGGTTCTCCAAGATCCTGTGATACCAGAGCCCTGCTTCATAGCAGCACTTTGCTGCCAGCTCTGTGAACAATATCAGAATATCACTTTTTGGTGCACATCAACAACATGGGCTTCATTCCAGATTTTAACACCTGCCATCAAAATGCAGCCTGCTTTCTAATCATAAGAATTAGGGCTATCGCCTGCAGTGCGCCGTGCCAGTGTACAATCATTACTATACCTTTGGTCTTCTCACTTCCCTCATTGTCACTGTAATGTTGCAGAAAAATGTGCATCATACATCTCAGTCTTGTTCGAATTGCCTCAGTTGGGTCTCTGGAGCAGTCCCTGAATCCAAGGCATCATCACAGGAACATGAGCAGGTTAAAAGAAAATGGGAAAGGTCATTAAACAGTATTCTCTCATTGGCATGAAGTGGAGGTGTCAGTTGAGAATCGTCTAACATGTGAATGGAAGGCCACGTGTGTGTGTGTGTGTGTGTGTGAAGAATTCCCAGACTGCACAGAAACCTTATCTGTTCGGTGTGTTTACACGGACCACACCCGGAGTGGCTTTTTACAAAACACCAGATGTTAACTACAGCACGTAGCTGTTAAATGTATCCAGGCACATTTGCACAGAATGTGAAGCCGGCCAATGAAAGACCTGAGCCGTGCTGCAGTTTATTGCAGCTGCTAGTATCAGTATCGGGTTGCTGTGCACACGGCCTACACAGATAACCACTGTAAGAGGCGGCAGTGCTTTGTATCCGCAGGGCTAACCTGAACATCGCGATCAGACAGTCACTAGGGCCAAATCTCGGCTTTCCCACAATCCCCTGTGGCACAGTTGCCATGGTGACCTCCTCACTCACACAGGATGAGAGTCAGCGCAGGAATCAAATGGACACCTAAACATGGAGATACAAAAACACACACATTAGAACCATAGAGACAAAAGGCTCATAAACCACATAAATATCAGATCAACACAAGTCAATGAGACACTAAACAAAATGACAACATGTCATATTGTTTATATTGCTGCCTTTATTTGATCTCAGCCTACTACAGCGTTTTAAAGGGAACTATAGAGCAGCTGTATGGCGTACTTAAAGAAGTGTCACTGTTGTGTGTGTGTCCCTCGTGAGCTTCTGAAATACACACAGCTTCCCTTCGCTGTTCCAAAGAGCAGGCTTTATGTTTAGTTAAGTAACCAAACAACATGTAATTACATTTGGGAACATTTTCTTATTTTATTTTTTTGTGCTGATTGCTAAATGTGATGCTGCCAAGTAACAGGAAACAGAGGAAAACAGCTTTCCTGGCTAATTCTAAATCTATATTTGATTTAATGTATTTATGTACAGTAAAATTGTTGTGTAAGAATTCAAACATTATTTTAGTCTCCAACTCACAAATGCATTTATCAGTCTAACATATTTTACCCAGCGTCCAAAGTACGTGGTACAGCTACTCCTGCTTGTGCTGCTGTTGGTCTGTGCTCTAATGAGAAGAGCAAAGTTGTAACATAATTGGAACATAACACTGGAACTTGATGAACACTGAGTTGAGCTACGTGCTGTTAGGTTTAAAGAGGGCGTTAGGACGGCCTGTAGCTGCTGAATTAAAATAGGAGGCTGACGGAACAGGTTTTATTCACCAACATTAACACAAACAGAACATAACAAAAATGAAACAATACAGCCTGATGATGAGGCGGGGTCCCAGCAACAGCTGGCAGCCTTTTGATGCTAATTAACCCCCAAGCCAAACCATTCTCTGGGGTTACACAAAATAATTTAACTAATCAACTGTCTAATGAACTTATCTGATCAGCTTCATTAACATTAGAGCGATACTACAAAACAACAACTATTAAATAAAATATTTCACCACTTGGTGTACCAACCACAATCTGCAATAAAATTATATCTGTTCAGTCCCCTCTTCAGTTACTTGTGCAACCTGGAACCTTTAAAAGGCCCTCGGGAAGCCTGGGGACTCTTTTGGCTGGAACACCCCTTGGGGAAAAAGCTAAATGTTAGAACTATTTTTCAGTCCAAACTCATTAAAATAAAAATCTATAAGAAAAGCACAATGTTAAGCCTGTTAATGTATAATTCACATGTGGTGGAGCGTGGAGAATAAATACAGAGTTAATTTACCCAAGATCTCGTAAAACCCTGCAAAAGTGCAGCTTTAGGTCCCCAGCATTCTTCTGATTAGCTGACCTGCACAAACAGAAGGTTTGTGGGCGGGGCTTCTGCACCAAGAGTGCTGTATTTAACACGAGCTTTTGGTTCATACGGATAATTAGACATATGCTTTAATTGTTGTATTTAGTTTCAGCTTGTGGCAGGTGTACTTTTCTTTTAAAATGCTTGTCACAGCTAAGCTAAGCTAACCCTAGCTCAATATTTAAGCATGATAAAACCTCCCTTATTCCCTGTATTTGCTGCTGCTGCTCTTGTTATGGCTGCATTAACTGGACTGGCGCACCACTTTCCCCCCACTCTTCATTTGCCTTTATTATCTCATCTGTACTTCCTGCTCTGAACAGGCCACCGTGATAAGTCACGTTTATGCACCTCTCACACACTACAGAAAAACTTCTCAAACACAGTTTCCCTCTGCGGGGAAAAGCGCAGTGTCGTGCAACAAGAGGAATAATTCGATGCCAGAGAAGCAAGAATTAATAAATTAAACACTGCGCTGTCCTGGACATGGCGGGTACTGACTCCTACAATCTAAATCTAACCCCCCCCCCCACTACTACTTCAGCCTTTTCAGATTCTCTTCATGTCTCTGCCACCATCCTGAATGAGACTCTGTTCCTCTAACCGCTCTCACACGTGCTGTTTATTACTGTCTGTGCCGAGTCGGTCTCCAGTTACTGCAGACGGCTCGGCACAGTAGGTGGATAAGAAGTAACTGTGCACTACAGTGCGCCATGAGCTTTTTAAGAGTTGGGCACGTCACACTCAGCATTACTGTGGCAGTTTCCTAATATTTCTTTTCTACGATTTTTCCCCACTAACAAGACAAACTCAGAAACAGTTTCATTCTCGCTTAATCGGTCTCCAAAATATGGTGATTTATAATAACGTTGTTTTTTTTATGATTATTGCGGCTGAATGCATGGATTTAGATTCTCTGTGTGGGCTTCTGGATCTGGAGTTGCTGATAACTTACTGTAGTGGTGCAGTGTTGACTGAAGCAGCAGCTGTCTGACGTCTATACCACGTGGAGGAAGCAGGCTTCACAAAGAGGCCGAGACCCCTCAACTGCAGGTTAAATGGCAGGAAAAACTCTCACTGTGCACTCCGAATGCTGACATCAGGCCAGTGGCATCCGAAAACATCAAGTTGGGTCTCAGCCTGCCTGATTTCCAGCTGCTGCACCTCAGAGACAAACAGGAAGCTGGAATATGCATGCAGCTTCTCATACTGCAAATATGAATCGTGCCCCATCTTGTTGCTGTGAGCAGGAAGATCCTGGCAGCACCGTGTTCATTTTAAAACACCTCAGATTCGTTTCTGCGTGTTTGTTTGGAGGTTTTATTTTGCTAGAAACTGGCAGAGTATCTGAATCACACCCATTTCCTGTTTTGTCAGGACGCACATGCAACTCATGTTACATGAAAATAGGCCTGCTTTCACTTTCTAACATGTGCTGCACATTTAAAGAGCCTTTAACTTCAGATTATCTTCATTTCGGTTATTAATCAGACTTTGCTGTGCATTAACGCCTGCTGCCAAATAGCTACTGTAATGATAAGGAAGTGCAGAGTGTTAGTTAACCTGCAGCTGCACTGAAGCAGCTCGTGTCAGTGTTGCATTTTACTCCAAACAGTCAGCTGACTTCTCGTGCTGTTTGTCATCTCTGTGGAACTTTTAACTTGGCTCAAGAAAACAAAAGTGATAAAACAGGATCACTCACCGGTGTCAGTAGCTCCTCTGGGGTGGTTTAGTATCAAAGTAACTGCTCTTAAAAATCAGTCCTGTGTGTTTGTTTGGTGGCAGCAGAGCCGAGCAGCATGATTCAGTGAGGCCAACATGCTGCTCTGCAGGCTGAGGAAGTTCAGCCCATTGGCCTCCTACCACAGACAAGTCTCAACTTGTCATCTGGTCTGGTTGCTAAGATAAGTGCTAAACAGCAGCAGGCTTAAACAGGCCACTGAGCGCCACCTGGAGGAGAAGTGAAGGACTTACAGTGAAGACCCTTTACTTTTCACACTTTCCAGCATCATTTTTAATCTTAGCAGCTGCCGATGTAATGTGCACGCAGGTAGAATTAGCATCCATGTATAACATTAATGCAGAATTTATGTGCAAATTAAAGCATTACAGTATAATTAGTGCTGGCACATCTTATTTTGAATGCTGTTAAAAACAAAACATGAAGAAAATGTTTCTAGGAAGTGAAATAAATGATGGAAGCTGTAGCGAGAACATTAGCAGCGTAGCTTCTGCTGCTTTTGGTTCAGTTTGTGAGCTTGTGCCCACTTGCTGCATGTATGTGTGGACTAAATTAAAGTTTAAGCTACACACAAATTATAGTAGTCTGCAGTACTTGTGTATGTTTTGCATGTATTATGATATTTGTTCATATTGTCAGCTTGCACGTATTAACCTTTGGAGACAAAGCCGCCAGTAACTTCTTTATCACTTTATCACAAACTAAAAGGGACAAAGTAAAAGGCAGAGGCACACTTAATTGATAGTCAGAAGAATATGTTTAATAAAAATAATTAAACCTCAATTTCCTCTATAGAACTTCATAGAAAGTAATCCAATAAATTACAAATGACTTAAGACGTGTTTTCCTGCACTACATTAAGAATTATTTTGACTACACAGACCACAACTTGCAAATATATCAACTGTCCAATGAGAGAAAGAAAAGAAAAGAAAAAGACACAAACTGACCAGGGTGACATTTAGGATACTATCAAGCTTGAAATAAAAATACGAACCCCATGATGGTAGTTTTGTCATCTCAGTGATTACATGTATGAAAACCTCCCTGTACAGCAGTAGTGTGTTCTGTCATTCCTCTTGCATATTGGTCATTGTTTTCTTGTGTCTGTGTTTAATGCAGATTCGGCACAGCTTCTTTAGCAACGAGCAGTGCTTTCAAAGTCTGTACACAAGTCAACCGTTGAAGAAAAAAAATTAAATAATGGAGGAAAGCAATGAAAGCGAAGTCCCATCTTGCGTCTACATTTGTCTCTTAAAGAGGATCAACACAGTCATCAATCCATCGCTGCAGGGCAACAAAAAGTAGCAAAAGTCATCAATCAGTCACCTACAGCAGATGTAGCAGTGGCTGGGTGTTTGCATAAGGGCACTACAAGTTTAAAGAGCGTAGAGGTGCAGATATACAAAATGACAGTGGCATGTTTAAGTTCATTGCTCAGACATAGAAAAATACCGTACTGTTAGTAGTAATTAAAAAAAATGCAATTGCATTGCAAGCAAACCCATGACGAGGTCTATAGAGAACAGGCATACAAGAAAACCATGTTAAAGCAACATTAGAAATCAGGCGTGTCTTCAGTCTTTGTTCATGTCTGAACCCACTGGAGAAAAATGCTACAGCTACACTAAACGGTTATTTCAGCGGGCCGTCACCCTCAGCCCAAACGGAAACCTCACGTCGGAAATTTGTGCATCTAACAGTCCACTGTGTAACAGCAGTCCTAGAGCAAGCACTGTTGTGCTAGAGGAGACTTAGAAAAAGGTACTTCGGTTCGAGTGAACTCCAGTGTTTGTGTGTGTGTGTCCTGGTTACAGTTTAGAGTGGACATGTGCACGGATGCTGAACAAAGCGCACGAGCATGGAAGCATGTGAGCGGTTCGATGAGAGAGAGCGAGGTACAGGATAAGGGCACTTCTACATCTATCTGAAGCTCCGTTTGTCAGAAAACAGAGTGTTTTGGGGTGGACAGAGGGAAATAAATCAAAGACCGCGCTAAAAACTCAAAGCAACACAAGCGATTACTGAGCCCTTCCTGAAGCGAACCCGTGTGGCACTGCTAAAATCAAATACTCAAGACAGTGACGGTTACTACAATCTTAGCCAGGAACTGACCTCTTTTCAGGTCATCACGCAATGTGTGTGATCAAGGACTTGAATTTCCTCCAAATTTTCAATGAGAAATGTTTGACAGCAAAAAAAAAAAAAAACCAACACACAAAAAAAAAAAAAAAAACCAGAAAA
>VOQJ01018596.1:0-11159 GCA_015052665.1 Apistogramma diplotaenia
CCCTCACTCCTCACTCTTTTTTTTTTTTCCTTAACCACCCTTACCTTAACCGGGGTTCATACATGCAGTCTTTTATTTTACCCCAAAAATATGTACTTTGTCCCATTGAAATTAAATTACACTCCAGGCTGTCTAGTTTCCAACCTGAAACTAACTTCCTGTTGCCATAACTAGACAAGCTGGCAATATTTTGTGAAACAGTCTCCTGCAATTATATAATTTCACTGCCATTTGTCTATAAAACATATTCTCAGTTCCAGCTTTTCACATAGAAACACTGAGACTCCCATTGACCTGAATTGGACTAGAAAAAAAGCTAAAGGGGTACCCAGTACTGTACATTGTGAAAATCAACCCGTCCTAACCAGACATCAATGTGTGCCAGATTGGGCGTGAGAGCATGCTGTAAAGTACTTGACACAAGAGTCGGTGCCCATAAGACTCTAATCGTGTTTTATCACAACAGACACTTCAGCACTTTTATGTACTTTTAACCCAAACTCCTTCATGTTTTAAAGAGTGCAAAGCTATAAGCTGTAAGGTTATTGTGTGCGTTCCAGATGTTGTTAATAGTGTGATAAATCATAGAGACTTGACCTGCCCTGGCAATGACAGTACAGTAGCACCGCAACCAAGAGAGAATGAGCAGCCCTCATCTCTATTCCCTTTATTTCTCCCTCAGACCTGTTTGCCGTAATGATTATGGGTTTCTGAATGCTCCTCCGAGGTTTTCAAGATTAAACTTTGGAGCCGTCGCTCTGCTCAATGAAGCCATCACTGCACACTCTCGCTCTCTGTTTTCCTTTACACTCTAACTGTAATGTTTAATTTTGGGTTAAATGTATTATCATCGTATGTGCGGCTCACAGTGTTGGCTCATCACTGTGCCAGCCACCGTGCACTAGAAAGACAGGTGTTGTTGTTTTCTCAACTTTTCTTGTCTAAATATGTACAGCTCTGCGGACGTCTTTTCGGACTGCACATGTTCACGGCGAGCTGCTGTGTGAGAGTCACAGCACCCTTGAGAACGTTAATTGTGATGGATAATTCAGTGAGGTTGCCACCAGTTATAGCTGCATCATAATTACAGTGAACACCATTCTCTCAGGTGCTCTTGGTATATTCACAGGAAATCTCATTAGCATGCGAAACCCTTGACATTTAGAGACAGCGTAAAGATGTAGAACTGTGGCTACACCCTCTTGTTAAAACGGAATCAAAGGTGTCTCTAGAAATGTATTTGATTAGCTAAATTCTGATTACATCTCAGTGCTGTTCTTTGCAAAGCTGGTTAGGTACCCTCTTCTAACATTTCAAATTTATGTTTTCCATTAATTCTTTTTTTATATCACCAGAAGTGTGCAAATGTGAGCGTCTGTGGAAAGCAGAGCGGGTCTTTGCATTACGGCACATCCCTGTGCCTGACAGGTTGCCACCCACAGCCGCTCCCACCAACGTGCCACCAGACATCCCAGCAAGGCTGTTACCACAGTCTGACCCACGGCAACCAAAGCCAAGCAATGAGCCATGCTAAAGAGCACACGCCCATCCTCAACAACATCCACAACCATAACCATGCCCATAATCACATCAGCAGCCAACCAGTATGTTACCTGTTGGAAGAAAAAAATAAGCTGTTACTGGTAGTTATAAATAGTCGAGTCCACACGGAGAAAAGGTGCAATATGTAAAGCAAAATTTTGCAATAAATATGAGTAAAAACGAAAGGATTATTTAAGCATTTTGACAGTTTCTTCCTGGGAGTTGGATGAGAAAATGTTTACCACTCAACACTTTCACCGCTCGGAAACTTCCTGAGCACTCTCAACTTAGCAGAGACAGGGGAAATAAAATAAAAGAGCTACCATCACTCAGCTCCGAAGTAACAAAATAACCCCAAGCCAAGAAACACAATTTCCAATACATTTTCTACACTATATACATGTACAGGGTAATGAGAGATGTATCGTGTTAACTAACTACTGGATTATTTTCAGTCTAACATAAGATAAGCATACACTCTCAGACAGTAAAGAACCTCTTTGTACCTTTTAGAGTTATGATAGTTTGGTGCAATTGCCACTCTGCTCTTTTGGTTTGTACTTTAGGGAAATCAGTCTTGAAGAAAAAAAGTTGCAAAACTAGGTACCTGTTGTTTTAATTTATTCGTGTATAAACATGGAAATGCACTGGGATTTCTTGCCTCACCCATAAGATCTAGAATAAATCATATTCCTTTACTACTTGGGAACATATATGCTTGTTTTAGGCACTAAAAAGGTACACAGCAGGTAACTTGTATCTGTATCTCCATTCATTTTTGCCCATTCTTTTGCCCTGTTGGCAAAAACCAGCCAATCTCAGTAATCCACAACTTATTTTTAATAATGCATTACCATATTAGAGTAGTAAGGACTCACAAACACCTACATATAACAAATGATCTGGAAATCTGTTTCATGTGTCTGAAAGAGCCAATAAGCTCCAAATATCTTTATCAATCTTAAAAATCCTGTATCAGCTGGGCTCTGTCAGCAAGAAAGCAAAGTTGTAGTTCTGTTTGTTACATATTGCACCTTTAAGCGTACGTAGTAATAGCTGTGACGTGTGAGAGACTTGACAACTACAGGAACTGTAGTTTGCAGCTTTGTGAGATTGTGAGGTGACCAGCAATGAATGTAACCACGCTGTACATGGTTACGTTCATGTAAGCAGTAGCTGGTGTACGTTCAAGTAAGTTCATTCATTGTACGCTGCAGTCTGTTCCCTTATGTTATTTAGTTGATGTTGATGACTCGGTGTACTTAACCTGTGAGGCTGCTGCAGAGAGAGTGTCTAATGTTAGAATAGAGATGATTTGTCTTTTCTCAATGTGGATGAAATAGAGAGACGAAATGAGTTTTTTGGTTATTGTTTTGTTTTGTTTTTTTTTAATATCCTCATTCGTCCATTTAGTAGAGACCCATTTATGGTGCTGCGGGTGATTTGCGTGCTAAAAGCTTTTCAGCTCCACAGAGACCTTTGCACATTCTCTCCTTCTCCCTTTCAATTTTTCATTTCCCGCCTTCCCTCTTCTCTTTGCCTCCGTGGCTTGCCCAAACTGTCTGAAATCTGTAGTTTATTATCCAAACAAAGGCTTTTGTAAGTGAATCCCACCGAGGACAGGACGAGGCTCTGTGGTGAGAAGAGGGAGGACCGCAGCTGCATAGCAATGAGCTTCACTTTTACTAAAGTTCAGAAAAACTTGAGCGGTGGCCATTTTGGAACGAGCGCTTCCTCATTCAACTCGCCGCCCTGTGGGTTTCTTTACCCCAAGGAGCAATGCCACCCAGCGTCACTCGTGCGAAATTCCAGATCAAAGCAAATAAACATCAGTTTCGGTTGTGCCCAATGTACCTTATCTACATAAAATCTGAATACTGAATACAGGTTAAAGCAGCATTGTGTGTATGTTTGTGTTTTCATCGCTACTGTGAATGAATTGCATTGTTACGTGGTGTTTTTTTTTTTCCAGTCTAGCTTGGAAACGGCAAAGTTTTGCTTCAGCTGGAACAGCAGATAATAGTTTTGCTGCTGTGTAAATTTCTGTCCCTGTTTCCATTCAGACGATAGCGAGGTGACTGATGAGGCATGCAGAAGCATTACGTACCTCACAGCCTTCTGCTCCTCTCTCTCAAAGTCTGTTTTGGATCTGCTGCTGTGAACTGATAAACATCATGAAAAAAGCAGCGGTTGTGTAGGCCTCAGACAAAACGTAGCTTTTCCTCTGTTCTTTTTCTGGTTGGAAAAGACTTTAAGGGTGAATTCATTACAAAGGAGGGGGAAACCGAACATTTTTCTTGTAACGAAATGCGTATTTTGCTTTGTTTTGTTTATGGAGGGCAATACTAATTGACTGAGTTGTAAAATGGCAAAATGGGAATATGTCCTTTTCTATAGAGTTGAATCAGCATGAGAGTCATTGGATACATCATAGCCATTTGAGATCCAATCACTCATTCGGCCTCATCTGCTGCTCTTGCAGCTAATGCGCAAACTGATTCTGTCTCCTCTCTTCCTCCCCTGCCTCCTACGTCAGACGGATTTTGAGAAGGATGTGGACTTGGCTTGTCAAACAGGTGAGCTCTCCCTTCCACCTGATTTCTCCGTCCCCCCCCTTCTCTCCTTTTGTCTCCATTCTCTTCTCTCTTCCCTTGTCCCACACAGGATTAGCTTTGCAAGCTGTTCCATTCTTAGCTTGCTGCCGCATGTGTTGACGAAATGACAGGAGATGATGTGCTACATCTCAGCGCAGCAAATTATTATGCCTTATCAATCACACTGATTCTGCCCAATAAGTGTTCAGCGAGCATATGTTTGGATGAGACTGTGCTTAATTGTGCATGATAATAACACTCCTCAATGTGTTCAGACCTGTTTCACTCGTTAGTCGAACAAAGCTCTCGTGTGGGTGTTTGAATGCGTTACAGATGTACCACTGTATAGTGTGTGTTGTGCTTTGAAATATTAACAGAGTCATTCCGCCCCACCCCCCCCCCCCCCCACCCCCAAAACCCTTGCAGAGAGAGGACACCCATGTAAGTTTTGCACCTTACTGACCTGATTAACACTGCCTGATCTTGTCTGAATCTAATAACTCCTATAGACGAATCCAGAGCGTATGTACACACCAGAGCAATATTTATTCTTCTTTGCTAAAAAAAAAATAAAAAAAATTGATATGTGCGTATGGAATTTGTAAAATTTTCTCGAAAAGTTGCTGCAACAATACACTAACTTTCGAAACAGCCGCAGTTGAAAGCCATTCATTTTTTCCATGAAGTCGTTAGGAAAAAAAACACGTTTTCTTGTCTGCCTGTTTGTGGATGATGGTGCCACCCCACATATCTCTTCCTACTGGGTGCCTTCCTTTGTTTTCTTGCCAAACTTCCACCTGTACAGAAGCCCACATTTCTCCTTCTTTTTTTTTATTACGAGAGACTTTCTTTTCTTACTTAATAAGAAGTTTGCTGGTTTGAAAGCAGACCATAACATTGTTACATCAGCTATAGCCTGCTGAGCGTTTTCGTCCTCGGCATGAACTCGTACAATGTAGCTTCCAGGTCTGAAAGGTGAGGCCAGCAGAAACCTGCATTCTTTTTTTGTTTGGCCTTTTCATGGCTTTATTGATAGCTTGTGTAAGTGGAGACAGACAGGAAAGTGGGAGGAGAGAGACGGGGAAGACACGCAGGAAAGGGCGACAGGTCGGGAATCGAACCTGCGCCGCCCGCACCGCGACGCGGCATATATGGTCACCTACTCACGCCCTGAGCCACCCTGGCACCATAAACGTTCATTCTTTTTGCAGTTTACATTTTAGAAGTTATAAAATTATAAAATATTATAAACTACAAATTATACTCATTATTGGAGTCAGAAATGAGAATTACTGTTGGTATCCTCATTACCCGACAAGCTGTCAATCACAAATTGTTAGACAGCGAGCGTGCTGTGAGCCTCGGTTTCACAGTCAGCTCAGCCCCTCAAGACTACAATCAGTGGGTTAAAATGAGGCTTTATAGTGGACTTTGATAACCAGTAGCTGATGTTATAGGTATTACGCCCATCTTTAATACTGGATTTGCCTGGATTCTTCCTGCTGACTGTTAAAGCTATGTAACTCTTATGTCACGCTGTAAAAGAAAGACATTTGTGTTAATTTTTTTCCCCAAGGGCTATGTAGTAATTAATTTCAGATTTGTCTTGAGACTGACTTAACTTCCACATTCATAGAAACTACTTTCATCCATCAGCGGAGGCGACTGTCACCGACTGTGATTCGTTTAAAAGTCCGTGCTTTCACTGTCAGTGTAAATGTGTTCACTTTCATTCTGCATCAGCAAAAATGTCGGCAGTACTTTAAAATACAACACACAGGAGAACACTGCTGGATTTGTCTATAGGTCTTTCTCTGGGCCGTCCACTGTTTGCTGCAGATGTGATGGGATCAGATTGGTCAGATTTCTCCCAACCTGTTCCAATCCAGCCTGTCAAATTGCACCAACAGGATGGCGCAACAGAGAAAATGATAGTTTCTGTAGTCAGCCAGTGTGCCTTTCGCTGCATTCACCCTCAGCAGGATCCAGCTTCAATTTTTGATCAAATGTCTATCTTGACATTCTGTTACATCAATGCAGTTTGCATGAAAATAGTCTGAGCTACATACTTTGGTCTAAAAATTGGATTTTGGGGCCAAGTAAGTATCCAGTCCTCTGATGGTGACAGAATGAGCATGATATCTGGCATGAATTTCCACATGGTTTGATGTGTGTGTGATTGATGACAGCCGTGACAGAACATTGTCTCTCATAAGCATGTCAGAGTTAGTTATAGTATAGTGTATAGTGTCCTACCGTTTTTTGTATGATTAATTAGCATGAAAACAAATTCACAGCCACTGCAAGCAAGTTCTGTGTTGTACCATTAGCAGTATTGTCTAACATACAGTACACATACAGTGCATTCATGCTCAAATCACATACTTTAGTGCTGGAAGAAATGCACATATAGGCTTGTATTGGTATGTGAAGGCAGGGCAGAAAAACATTTTTTTCACCAAGGAAATTTCTCCTAGACGTAAGGTCACAGTGTCAGAGACAAAAAGTCAGTCATTATGAAATATGATGGTTGTTTAATAGCTGCAAGTAAATTTCAATATCGGTTACTAATTTATGCCGTCTGCCTCTGCTTTGCCTACCTCTCATTTGTGTTCACTTTGGCATAAAATGTATAAATCCTTTTCCATTCATTATCTATTGCTCTGTCTCACTCCAATTATTCTGCCCCCCCCCCTTCACTTCTCTCTTCCTCCACCAATAAACTCTTCACCTTCGCTGTATTTGTCCTTTCACCAACTGTCCATATCCCTCTTCCCATATCTATTGCCTGTCCTCCATTCTCTTTGCTGTCTCTCTCCAAATCCTCGCGCCTCCCTCCCTCATCGCCCGCAGTCATTTTCAAAGAGGTGAACACCTGTAACCCAGCCACTATCACCGGGACCCTTTCCCGTATCTCCCTGGATGATGAGGATGATCCTAAGCTGGCAGCCCATCAAGAGGGCGGAGTAGGGGTCAACTTCAGCTCTCTCCCAGGAAACATCCCCCCTCCCAACCTTATTGTACAGGTACAAGATTAAAGTTTCTAAACTTCCAAACAGATTAGCTCATTCAATGCTAAACTCTCTTCCATCCTTAGATAATATTCGTATGTATAAGAGAGGAAGACCGAATATGCCTTTTATTATAAAGCTAAACAGGGTTGTGCACCACATACACAGTTGTGTACATCATATTCTATATTTATATATTATACAGTGATATTCATTTTCTCACATCTCCTACCTTTCCACAATTCCAGTATCGTGACCAAAGGGGTTATCAACAACAATTCTGTAAGCAAGAACCAATTTTCTTGTTTTCTCTCCAAGGTTCCACCTCTCGGAGGCCTCAATGAGCTGAGTGAGACACCCCTGAAGAAGGAAGTGAATGTGGATCAGCAGAGACAACAGGGGCAGCAACGCAGTGGAGCTCCAATCTACCTGTGCACCGAGAGTGGCCTGGGGTGGGCTCGACCTCCCGCTTCATCCAACACCTCCCAGGACAGAAGTGCTGGAAGCGGAGGCAATGGAGGAGGAGGGGGAGGAGAAGGTGGTGGTGGAGGAGAGGGGGACTATATGGTCTTACCTCGTAGGACGGTCACTTTCAAACCTGCAACGCCCTCCTCCCAAGGAGGAGGCCTGGGACTGGGGGGTGAGGACAAGCCTCTCAACATCACAGTGGAGGATCCTCCCTTCCCACCGCCTCCCTCTCCTCTGACCCTCCACCCGGCAGAGAGTGAGGCCTACCCGGCAGATTTTGTGCCGTCCAGTGTGGGTGACATGAACATCACCATGAACCTCAACCGCTCCTTTGGGACGATCAAAACATTGCCCCATGGGCAGGGCCACTTGATGCCTCAGGGTGGTCTTGTGCACTCCCACGGAGGACACATGCACTCCCATGGGCATTCACTTCAATTGAAGCCAGGCCAGAGACCCTCAGTCAGACAGATTCTGACAGGGGGAACAACAGTGGAGAGAACCAGGACCCTGCCACGCAACCTGGGCAGCACCAATGCCAACACCAGCCTCTCAGCAGGATCCCTGGAGGTGGGTTATAGGCTGAGGAAGAAGGGAATTAAAGGTTCACAATGGTGGTTGAGTTTTTTCCTCTTAGACTGCCTTTCACCTGAGCTCACATTTTTAGAGTGTTGGGTATTTAGGTTGTGACAATACAACTGAAGGTACAGGTGGAATGATAGGCAGGTGTGGGAGGAAGCACTTTGTAAAGGTGGTGCAGGCATTAATGTGGTCTGTCTATGGAACCAGTTTTTTAAAGGGGAAAAAATCTAATTGCACTCTTTGCATCAGCTGTGGAGTTAAAATGACTTCATTTGCATCAGGAAAAATGCATTTTTTATCTACCTGACATTTCTGTTTACTTTGGGGAAAATTAGGTGGTCTTCTTCTTCTAAACTAGCAACTTTTGTCATCAATCTATCAGTAGAAAAAAATGTCTGTTTATATGCCTCGTAATTCCATAAATGTGACCTTCAAACATGTTAATTCAAATTCAGGGATTTTCAGTAACATTACACTGTGATAATAGCACAGTTGTTTGCCTAAGTACAAGTGTGCTATAACAGCTGCTATTATTTTCAGCTGAGTAGTATTTATAGCTGCTCTCTAAGAGGTTGACCATTGGAATGAGTTATTCTCATCATGACTGACAGCTTTACATTAGTTTAGTGTCTCTGTATGAGTGAGTTTAGTATGTGTGTGGAAACCCCCACTCCCCCCAGTGGTACAGGGTGTTGCAGCAGATGGATTGAGATAGACAGGATCAGAATGGTGAATGTCTTTTAGCCCACCTTAATGTTTTTGCAAACACACACAGACATACTGTACCCGGGCAGTAAACCAAGCACAAAGTCGCATGCACACATACACACTTTGGATCTTCCCTTAATGGCATCTTGCAGACTTGCGAGGTTGATTAAAGAGATGGAAGCAACACTTTCGCCCAAAAAAAGTGAAAATACTACACTTGGGGCAAAGGACGTTAAGGATGAGTCATTAAGACTCATAAAAAAAATCACTGTCAGATGAGTAACGAGTGCACTCATGAATATGGAAAAAAAACCAAAAAAAAAATAGAACTGAAGAGCAACCGGATGTAATTTACTGCTACAATTTCACCCTTTTAGAATATGTTTGATTCAGAGATGGATGTCAGAGAGTGCCTCTCGAGATTAAATCAGTGTTTTACTTTCCAATGCCAACATGAAGACATGTTGTGGAAAGATCATGAAAAAGTACTTAGAGTGTCAAATATACTGTTCAGAATATTGCAGATTTAAACTCCAGGTGAGATAAATCGGTGTGAAAATGACTCACTAAGCATATTATCCAATCACAATGCTCTGGAAACCAGTGACTTGAAATAAACAATACTGCAGCACCACTGCGCTGTCATACCAGCAAACTGTAGAAGGAAAGACTTCCCTCAGATTTTTGTATGAGTGAGTTAGCGATTGCTTTCTGTGTGTTTCCATCAAAACATGCGATATACTGCACACGTATATGCATGTTGCATGCCTGCCATATTATACAAAGCGAATTCAATCATGGAATTCCTCTGTTTAAGGTAAGGATTCCTCCATGATCGGAGAGGGAATGGTTGAATTCACAAAGGCAATAGGACATCCCAGGAGAAACTTGGCTCTCTATCTGTTTGCATTTCTCTCCGTTTTAAAACCTTGGCTGCCGTAGCATCAGATCAGCAACTCTGCCCTTTCAAAGAATGAATACTGCTTTTAACTAACTGTAGAGAGCAGCTCCTCTCCCTGCCAAATGCAAATCTGGCAGACAGTGAGAGCCAGAGAGGAAGTCAGAGATGGAATGTAATTCAGTGCAATGTCAGGGCCAGATGAGTTGGAAATGTCTGCAGCTGTTAAATTGGCGGCTTGTGTGCCACTTGCTATAGCTGCAGAAGCACTTAAGATGAGAGCAGTAGGGTCCAAACAAGATTAGAGGACGAAACGCATCTCTCACATGTTTGCGGCAGCTTTTTAAAATCTGGATGTCTTCAACAAATTCTCCAAAAATAGCAAAGAAGACGATTTACACCAAGGCTGTAATGAATGTATTTGGGAGTGTGTGAGCCAAGAAATGATATTTCATTGTAATTCTCAGTTATTCCACTTCACTAATCTCATTACGTGGAAATAGACTGAACAATTTGCCTTTTTCCATGACATTTGTAAAAATGTCTGTATCATGTTGGGCAGCCAGTGCATATTAGCCCTCCTCTTGTTACTGAACAATGGCACTCAAAGATCGACTAAGACATTTGAGATGGAGAGAGTTCTGTGGTGGTTGAGGGGTGGTCATTGATGCTTTCTTCTCTCCCCCTGCCCCCTCCTCTTCCAGAGGAAAAGAGTACGGTACTCTGAACTGGACTTCGAGGTAAGATCTCGGACCTCATCCCCTGTCATCAGCCTGTCTCTGCTTTCTTGTGCTTCTGCCAGGACTTGAGTAATGCCTAGAGGAGTAAAAAGCATTGCTAAACCCCTCCCCTCGCTCCTCTGTCTCCCTTGCTCTTAGACCAATGAACTGTTTCAGACTTACCTTACATAGTATGCTGTTTCTCCAACAATGGCCTTAAAGATGTCCCTACCTACAGTGTGTCTTTATGAACAAGCGCATGTGTGAATTGAATTCGGATGCAAAAAAACCTTCCTATCGACGTGTGCAATTAAATCTGACGAGGCTCTCGTGTCTTTCTGGGGTCCTGGTTGAAGAAACAGCAAAGTACAATGCTTCTTGTGTCTGGATGAAAACTAGTAATTCCGTCCTGGGTCAACACGTACCGTATGTGGCCACAGTTGGTCTGCTGGTTATATCTGTTGGAACGAAATGGTTTGGCAGTGTGCGTGAGTATGTTTGTGTTAAAAATGACTTGGGTGTCTTGTGAATCTCCAGTCTCTAGCAACAAAATTCCAGCCGTCTTCTTCACATTGTTACTTTTTTTTTTTTTTTTTTAGGAACTCCTTTTAATTTTTTTTTTTGCAAATCCTGGACA
>VOQJ01018597.1:10462-20630 GCA_015052665.1 Apistogramma diplotaenia
GGAGGGGACCCCCCCCCCCCCCCACTCGGGGTTCAGGGAAGGAAAAATGTAATTTGAGGAGATCATCTCCACCTCCTGACATTGTCTCTAGGCCATCCTTCTCATCATTGTGAAGGCAAAATGTAGAACAACATAGAAGCTTGTGTTTATGCCATTATTCATTAAATCAGAGCTGATAGTCCGCTACTAGTCTGTATTTCTTTAAGCAAATACTTCACCTTATTTGTGTCTCTCTGCCGTGCATAACAAATGGATGTGATGAAAGAATGATCCAGAAAGGCACTGGGTTTACAGGGGACGGCAGACTGACCCCCCTGGGGCCACAGCCAGACAGACCAGTCACCTCCCACCTTCCTCTGTCTTTGTCCTTGGTGCACCTCCTCATCTGCACCCTCGTCAGAGAAAAGATGTACTGTGACAGACAGTGCTTGGTCACTCCAAAGTCTCTCTCCAAGCCAGGGTTGTGTCCCTTGATATTTACCACTTATTTACAGTCAGATCTAACTAATGGTGTAGAGGTGCTGTGCAAATTAAAGGGAAAGGAAGCAAAAAAAAAATACATAAGCTGACCCCATGAAAGATTAAGGACTGGAGTGAGAATTGGGAAGGTTTATTGGGAGGGTGCACGGGGGAGCAAATCCCACATAATTGCCCCTCTAGTAGACAGCAGGGGTAATGGGTTGGCCACTCAGTCACTGACACAGCTCATAATTATTAATCAAGCTCAGCATTTAACATATGCTTTCCCCTTTCAATCCTCACTAGCCCCCTCTTTCTTACTTTCCCTCTCTTGATTTCACTTGTTTTTCCTGCTTTCCATCTTCTTTTGGCTCACTGTCTCTTTTGTGAACAGCGGGAGATGCAGGATGAGGTCATTAATTATATACCTCACTGTTCTTTGGTCCGCACACACATTTACTCTCCTGCTCTGCACCTGGTCCCCTCCACAAGCCCTTGTGTTGCTGAGAAAGTTGCGATGACAGATGAAAGGAACTGCGGCGTTCATTACAGTTCTGTTCTTATCTGAGCCGAACAGCCAGCACTCACACACGGCAGTCGAGCAGCGGACCAGCAGCAGACCACTGACCATGAGAGCAGAGGGTCTGCTGTTTATTGGCTCCATACATCAAAAAGGACACAATGAACATCTGACAGCTGCAATCTTGAGCAACATCAGGAGTTTTCTTCTCCTCTAGTGTTCACCTTTTTGATGATCACTGCTGTGATGGGAATCATCAAACCTCCATTTCCAAGAAAGCAGTACAAACACAACTCCAGGGCCCAGAGGAAGAGCTCTTCCTCAGTTGGACACTCAAGTGCCGAGCTTATCAGAGGCTAAGAATCCCATCACACAGCGCACTCTGGTGGTTAGAGGGTAAAATGCACCACACATATGAAAGCAGCTCAAGTGTTGAATAAATGAACACACCTCATGTCAAAGGCGTTTGTAAAAAAAAAATAAAAAAATCAGGAAAATGCATCTATAGATGCATAAAAGCAAAGCTGCCACAGGCTGGTTACCACTGAACTGGCCCCGTATCTCTAAGAAACAGCAAACATTCCTCAGAACCATGATTATGATTTACAAAGCAGGTAATGATACAGCACCATTATTTCTAAACCACTTCTATTCAGTGCCAATGTCCATAATAATACCCAACATCCACCTGCACCCACTTTAGAACCGGTTGGACAACATGTAAGATTGATGATGTACAGAATAAAAGAAGTTGGCCTTGTCTTTATTTTCTGTTCTTTACTTTTGTGTTACTAGGCACTTGCTTGGTTTTATTCAACCTCTGCACAAGTGCTGACATGTAGCTTAAGCATTAAGAAAGTCCTGTGTGTGAGAAAAAGATACTGGGAGGCTAGATATGCTTGATATTAGTGCCAGAATTAGTATATTAACCTTTGACGGCATGTATTTTAAGTATGTTTTAAATGCTATTCTGTAACTATAAAGTAAACTGAAGCATGAAGGCTTAAATCCACTTAGGTTGACTATCTGTGTCTTATAAATATACATATTCATTTAAAAAAAAAGATGCACATACAAATGAGGCACACGGCAAATAACACCAGCTGCTGCAGAAAACCAGACACATCCACATACAAACACCTCGAGACATTTATTAATGGCCTTAACGTCAATGGCAGATGCTCACAGCTGTTCACAAGAAAATACACATCCGTGCATGTGCAGACACAAACGCACACAAGGGTGAGTTATAAATCTGACACACGTCACCTTTAATTGTTCTAACAAGCCATAATGAGAGCACCAGGGGTCAGAGAGACACTTAGGATGATGTAAATATTCCTAGGAGGATGAATGAGCATCAATCTGGCAATGTTGATTTCATATTTTGGTCTAATTCAGCGTAATGGCAGCTGTCTACACACGGGAGAAGCAAGGTAATAGGATACCTGGCAAACACTGCACATAGTCCACAGACTGAAATGGATTGGTGGAATGAATGGAAGGGCAAAATAAAACACACAGTACTTAGATCGCTTATACAATAAGTCAATAGAGTATATGCTTTTTACATCTTTCTCCTTCTCTTCTCCATCCATCCATCCGTTCTTCTAGCAGCCCTGAGCCCACTTCTCCCAGCCCTACCGCTTGGAAACTGACAAGCCAACATCAATTAAGCTGTCTACTGGCACTGCATTGGTCCATATGTCTGGAGCTGTGCACATAGATGTTATTGTGCATGCAAATTAACCAGTGTCCATGCATGTGTTTGGGGATGTGCACATTTTGGGTCTGCAATGCATCTGTATGCAAAAGTGCTCAATGTCTTTGTCTCCTTGAGCAGTCATGTATATAAATCATGAATTAGTCATTAGCGTTCTAGAGCGTAAAAAGTGCAAATGCAGAACTGTTAAATGCCATCTGATTAAAGACATTAGAAAACATGAAGGCAGCTTTACTTAATCTGAAATTAAACGATTTAACTTAAAATTCTATCTGAAATCTTTTAGTGCACAACTGTTTGTAATTTGGTCACTAAATGCTACAACACCTACTGTAAATGCTATGTTTTATGGTCTTGATTACCCCCCAAAAAAGGCAGCATTTTTCTTTTGGTATTTATGTTTGTTCTCTCATTTTTCCACATTTGTAGCGGCGTGCTCTGCAGTTTTTGTTGATGTTAACCTCTTCCAGGCCCGAGGAGGGTCTGAGACACATTGAGTCGAGTGGGTCAAGTTTCTTCTTTTCATCTGCCAGAAAAAAATCACCAGGAGGCAGTAACATCCTAAATGGATCCCCAAGCAAACAGACATCAGCACAGCAATATGATCTTTTGCAGCTTCTTATTTGCTGCTTTGCCAGTTT
Organism: Apistogramma diplotaenia; assembly: GCA_015052665.1. Taxonomy (NCBI): domain Eukaryota; kingdom Metazoa; phylum Chordata; class Actinopteri; order Cichliformes; family Cichlidae; genus Apistogramma; species Apistogramma diplotaenia. The sequence continues at coordinate 13,806 of VOQJ01018597.1, forward strand.
AGCTCAAAAAAGCATCCAGGTTAGAAGCCAGAAACTCCACAGCCAGGGGCTGAAACTGAGCCTCTGCAGTGTGGTGGTGGTGGAGTGATTGCAAGCTTGTAATAGAGCCAATATCCGTCACTGCATGTAAATAGGTTAGAACTTCAGCAGTACAAGCCTACGTTATTCATTTCTCTTTGTGTGTGCACGTGAATTTCTCATTTGAAATGTGTTCACACGTGCTGTTTCCTTAACTCTGCATCTTTTCTTTCACTACATCTCCCCTCTGAACAGAGTTCACACCAGTTCAGTTCTTGGTCAGCCAATCAAATCTGAGAAGACCTGCTACTGACTGCTCCAAGCTTACTCGCTTCTCATAGAGAAGGGTCACAGTTCAGATTTCAGGGGAAGACAAATAGGGGTGGCTTAAAAGTATGTGTGTAATGGACTAGAAATGGTGAGCGTATGATGGTGCTGAGGGGAAAATGACAAAGTAAATGGTGGAAGAAGTGCTTAAGTGTGTATGACTTGAGGAGATAAGAGAATGATTTATGGTTTTAGGGGAAGTGTAATGCCTGGGCATTTGTATATATACATTCATTTGTGCTACATAGCGCTATAGATAGGGTGATGTATGATACCTCTTTCAGGCAGGGTCACCCATTGTAGCAGGGGTGACACTACTAATCCCCTGCAGGTTCATCAGAGATACCTGTGTAGTTGAGCAGTGGCGATTACGTTCTAAAACGGGAAACACTGCTTTGCTGTTGCCTTTTTGATTCTCTGAAGGCTTGCTGCTAACGTCTCTCGGGACTCTATAATTGCACAGATAGAATCAATATACTTTAATGGGACTGCTACAGGCTCTTTAATTCAAAATGCATGGTCTAAACACTAATAAAAACTAAATGCGTCATGTTACGGTGAAATTGTCATTATGACGGTTTGTGTATCGTGTTCTACCTATCTGTGTGAACGCCTGAGTAATTTTTCCCACCCATCTTTCAATTGCCTTTCTTTGAAATTATTTAAAAAACGCCTGTAGACTGATGACTGCCAATGAAGTGGAAAACCTGCACACTCTGTTTCCATGGCAACATTAAGTGCTTTGTTTGCTTCTGCGGTTGTTCAACTGCGCTCTGATTGATCTCATCGTTTGGGACCCTTCAAGGGGACAAGAGCACATTTGACATGCTTGACACCGAAGGGCGCGCTCACATGCACGCACACTTACACAACCAGAGGTGGCGCATGGCCGGCGGGCCGCATCTTCGGAATGAGGAAAGAGATGTGCAGCAGAGAGGAAACGCTTCAAACAGGGAGCTGTGGGAGGATAGCTCGCTCTCCACACGGCAACCCACTGATCTCATCTTACTCTGCAAAGCAACAGTTGTGCTTCTTTTTTATCTTTATCTGCCTCTCTGCATGTCATCAGTGCACGGATATTACAGGTGGAACATGATTTTTGTGGATTAACATTTTTCTGGTAACAAGAGGTCAGAAGCTCGTAATGCTAATGTACAGCGAATAAAGTTAATATATATCATTACCAATAATAAGATTTAAACTATTATGACCACATATAGCTGTGTGAGGCTGAGCATATATAAATATCAGTTACACCTTATACAATTAGCAGAGCCAAAGAAGATCTAATCTAAGCACAAAGTATAGAAATGACACAGTAAGGAATGACACTAACTTTACCTGTAGCTGTATTCTGCATCATTCAACACTGTAAAATAATAGTTAAGAACATTACAATGCACAAACACTATATTGCTATTTCTATACAACCACATGATGTCATAGGGCAGCAGCACAGCTGTTTGCACTGCAGTATAAAACTAAAATCACAACATAAAATCCAATGTTGTCCATAAACGAGATTTCCCTTGACAGTGCACTTGTTAGGCTAAGATGATGACAGCTGGGAAATGTGGCTCTATATTCACTGTGTGTGTGTGTGTGTGTGTATATGGTTGTGTGTGTGTGTGTGTGCGTGTCTGTGTCAGAACCCCAGCATGTGTGTTTGTTTGCATGTGCCCCATGTGGTTCCAGCCACCAGACATCCCTCTGCTGCGTACTTTGGCCTTTAAATGCTGCCAGCTACCCTGCTGTTCATATTGTGAGAGCGAGAGAGAGAGAGCGAGGGAGAGAGAGAGAGAGAGAGAGAGAGAGAGAGAGTGTGAGAGAGAGAGAGGTCTGAGTGGGCTGCCAAAATGCAGCCCCACCTTTTGCGCCAAATCTGAAGCCAACCATCCCGGCCTTTCGCTCCTAATTATATTAACAGCCAGCGAGGAGGTCGGCTTCAGGCAGGCATGCACGTCTGGCCACTTCTCTTTTGGTTGCTTTGTCCCCATACAGTACTACGCTCACACCTTAGCCAGGTAGCTGAATGAATAGATGATAAAAGACAATGACTTGGGGATCTGTTGGGGAAGGAGAAAGAGCAAGGCATCCACAGGGAGGTGTGCGTGTGCGTGTGTGTGCGTGCGTTATTTAAACTGGCTCAGCTTTAATGGAATAAGTGCGTGTTTGCAGAGACTCTGTGTACATGTGCAAGCTCATGGCCATTTTTCTAATGGCACCATCTGTCATGGGCATCTGGACACACACACACACACACACACACACACACACACACACACACACACACGTATTAGGTCTGAAGGATTTGGGGAACATCTAATTATGATGTTCCTCAGAGATACTGTTTCGATTAATGTTAATTTTTTGATTTGCAATTGATTTTTTTAGTGTAATGGTGCACGTCTACATTCGTCGTGTGAATGTTTTTTGAGACGACGCCGCGAGACATTATCAATACATTAAATGCTCTATATAAAATAGCCTATATTTTATTCTTCGATTAAAAAAATGTTACTCAATCAAAGAATGTATATAAACACACTCAATCAAGTGAAGACATAAGACCAGCAGAAAGAAGAGGCTGGAGATGACAGTGACACACTGCTGAATGAGAGAGTGTGTGAGCCAGCAGTTAAATAAGAAGTAGAAGAGAGGACGAGCAGAGGAGTCTCTCTGATTAGACTGACGGAGCATTGACAGGGTTAATCTCTAGATAACTACTCCTCATTGATCCACCAACACACAGGAGGAGCTGATTGGGGAGGTGATACAACAAGGCACACACACACACACTTACACCCTACTGTATGTACAAAGTGCTCCCTACAAAAGCAACACACCATCTCCAGGGAAAGATTTCTGTGAAGTTTGAGCTCCTTGTTCTACTGACCTATATGCATATATTAGACACAAGAAGGGAAACCTATGGGGAACTTGATCTTTCTTTTTAAGAGCCTGTGATTGCATCTTTCTGCTTGTCGGGGTCTGCGATATCTGGATCTGCCCTCAAGTCTCATCATTGCTACAAAAACACGAGAAGAGGACAGTGTGCGGAGTTAAGCTGAGATAAAAGTCTGGAAAGTTTGCAGTGATATAAGAAAATTTGTTCTGACTCAAAAAACTGCAACTATGAGATCACATTAAAAGGGACAGAGAGAATATAATAACAAGGAATGCATGCAAGCAAAGTTTCGGGACTCGGAGGATAACAAACTGGCTACTTTTTTCAGATTTCCCTCAGGATTACTTATCTCACTGCATCCTGCACGCACTGTGTGTTTGTGTTGACCTGCTTTTCTGCTGTATGTACTGTAGCTACACACGGACAACACAGCTCACTGATGCTTATTTTATTTCATTTTCCTGCCTCACTGCCCATTACTGTCATCCAAAAAAAGAAACAGAGTGCTACTTATTTGGAGTAAAGAGAATGTGAGCTTTGGGGAGAACTCTTCTAGAGGCCACTTGATAGCTGGCACAGCCATCTCAGCACAATTTTCCCATTTGAGTGAGCTGAGGATTAGGAATGGGCCACCTTTTACAGGCTACAGCTACTCCAATCTGTTATCTGAGGGAGGGTGAACATCATCGTTTGTACATCCGCGGAGTGAGATGAAGAAAGAATTAACTATTTTAAAAAAGGTTAAAAAATGGGGGTAATTTTTTTATATGACCAAAAATAGCAACAATAAAACCCATAAATGGTATGCTTCCAGCACCTCTGTATCAAGACAGATGTTTTTTATTTTGTGTTTTCTTCTATTTACAATAAGTACAGTAGGCCGATCCATTTCTACAGCATTATGCTGCTTCCAAAAACAAATATTCTTGATGAATCGTCTTCCTTCCTCTAGCTGAAAGCCACAAATCAAAACTCCTGCTTTCACTACATACGTCCTTTTATCTCAGAGGGTGAGAGCAAGTGTATTAAAACAAGATTACGCAGCGTAAACTTTGACAGACTCCTGCACTGGTTCATCATGCTGCGACTCATAAATCCACTAAAGTGACTTTGATGCCAAAACAGATACACACATCAACTGTGGGGCATGTGAAGCTCAATGTGGCTGATGAAGATAAATGCAAAAGTCATTTAGTTATTGAAAATGATTCCAACAGCTCTGTGGCAAATCTGGCCGGGGTGGCAGACAGCACAGATATAGCAGGCTTGATTCTACGCCATATCTTTGAAGCCAAGTCTATCTCCAAACAGCCAGCTAACGCTCCTCTTTGGATTAAATCACGGGCCGATCTGCAAATACCAATTACACTGCTCATATTAACTGCCAAATACACGACAAGGGGCAGACAGACAGGGAGACACACACATAGACAGGTGGGAAGACAAAAAGAATGGAGAAGCAAGAAAGAGCTGGCTTAAATACTAGCAGAATTGTGGCAAAGGCACCTGCACGCTGGAGAAGAAAAAGGGGTCAAAACTCCCACAGAAATGAAGAGTGTGAGTTGTAAAGGCGAGAGAGGGAAGGTGAGCAGACGGGGGTACTCATGTGTGACAACCCCATCAGGTCATCCCAGTGTCTCAAACCATTCAGCATCTTCTTCATCGCTCACATCGAGGCTTGTGTGGATGCGGAGTCGTTTTGGGGCATATTAACTAATCCTGCAGGTTACAATATGAATAAACAGGCTATTAAAAGGTATGCAAATTCTCAGATTTATAGCTGGCTTAATTTATTTTAGGCTGTATGGGTCAGTACTGCTGGTGATAAAATAAGGAAGGGGGGATGGGAAGGAGGCGTGTATAAGAGATGTGGCTTGCTAAATCATCCTTGGACGGGAGGAGCAGGTAAAATAGTAACAGAGGGTCCGGCTAATAAGTTATTTATTTCCTGCTACTGATTTAGTGTTACATCGATGGCTGTTAAGAAACTTCCACAAAATCCCCGCCAAAAAAAATAATGCAATAACACCTTTACAAATATTAATAAAACTGCAGCTTCCATACACCCTCTGCTATACTATATATATTTAATAACACAAACTCTCATCCAGAAGAAATAGGGTTTAATAGAACCCTAACCAGGAATGAAACACCTCTCAGTCTCGATCACCGTCCAAACAACTGTGCTGGATAAACACCCTAATGTGTTCTAAAGTAGTGCGCAATCACCAACACAGGCAGACGCACATTATTTGCCTCTCCCATAAGGCTTTTCTGTGTGCTTCAGACATAATCACTGTCCAGCAGATGCTGAGCACAGTGCACAACCTATATTCAGCCATGCTGGACAGGGACACGAGTAACTAATACAAAAGGTCATGTATAACGGGAACAATGGTGAAAGGCCACTTTCAGATATTCATCTAATTCACTGCACAGTTCCTCCGTTGCGCCTCTTTCTCCGCTCCTTCTCTATCCTAAATCAAAAGGCCAGTTGGTTTGTACTGAGTGGAGATGGGCACCACTTTGAAAACACTGAGTCATTCTTTCAAAGCAATCCCTTGTTAATCCGACCACACAGACACACACACACAAATGCACACAGACTGCATGCAAACTGAAATGCAGTTTCAGTTTTCTGACATTCTTTGACATTTTTTACCAGCAAACCAAACTGAGATGCGCGTCTCCCACTCTCTCCCAGCATTTTATTTCTCTGATTTATTTCAGCAATCAGGCAGCATTCAAGGCATGCTATCTTCCTATATGCTATTCTGGTGATGGATTCCTGTGGAAGAAACAGTGCGTGGGATGCACTGCGATCCCCATGGTGACTTACCCGCGTCCTCATTGGAGACAGCAGTCCCTCCATAGTTGATGAGGTTGGTTCCGGTGGGCTCAGGCCCCTCTCGGTAGTGTCAGTGTATTATTCCAATCCGCAAATAGATCCTGTTAGAAACGCTGTCTCATCCTCAGAGCGAACATCTCTTCTACAACACAGCTCCCTACCCACCCAGAGAGCCCAGCGCTCTGACAGGCTCACAGAGAGAGCCAGTGTGTGTCTGTATGTGTGTGTGTGCAGGCACACGCACACACACACACGCACACGCGCGCGCGCACACACACACACACACACACACACGCACACACACACAGTGGGAAGCAGCAGGAGAGAGAGTAGTGCCAAACTCCCAGTGCTTTTCCTCCTTCCACCAACCTGTCAGTTTGTGTGGATTTTCCCATACAAACCCGGTGTGGCTTTAATGTGCAGTGTCCGTGGAAGGTCTGCCCTCTTCCTCACTCTCTCGCTCTCTCCTTGCCTTTCGTTCTCCCCTTCTCTCCCTCTCTCTCTGCCTGTCCCCTTCTCCCTCACTCTCCCTCAGTGCCTCCAGCTACATTTGTTCCCTTCAATGTGGCAAATGATTGCAGGTTTTTTTTTTCTCTCCATGGTACAGCTCTCCTGGTAGTGCTCTCCCTCTGCTTGCACTCTCTTCTAACTGTCCTCTTCTGTTGCTCTCTTGCCGCCCCTCCCCCCCCCCCCTCTCCCCCCCCCCCCCCCCTCACTCCTACTC
>VOQJ01018599.1:0-15316 GCA_015052665.1 Apistogramma diplotaenia
CCCAAACCCCCCCCCCCCCCCACACACACACACACATGCAGAAGAAAAGTCTGTGCCTACAGGCTCCTGAGTCCAAGGTCAGTGATGTCACAGGACCCTAAACAAAGGGTTTACCAACGTTCTTGGTAATATTTTGGTGCTAAAGCTACATGACTGTTGGGGAAAAAATAAACCGTGAAACTAAATTCCTCCCTCCATAAGCTTCTAATATATACTGTATTAAGTAAATGTTCTAAGATGATCCTGAGTTCTGATCATAGACTGTATAAAAAGCTGGCAGCAGCAGCTGAGCGTGTTTGCTGCTGAACGTGGACGTGATGAGTAAAAGGCTGATGTCACTGGCTCACAGAGCGACACTGCAGGCTCAAGCTTGGTCCGAAGTTTTCATCCTTTTTGACTTTGATGGGACTTTACAATATGAACATCATGTTGTGTTCAGAAACTAGTAATTGAGACCAGAAACCCATTGGAATAATGTTTACTGGGGCAGAGGATCAAAGGGTTCCCATATATTTCTGTACGACCAAACTTCTTTTTTGCCACTAGAGGAGTCGTCTACCTGCTGGCCATCAGAGGGACTGCAGGCACGTTTGCATTGTTTTTCTTGTCCTTTCAGACCTTGAAGGTGTATTACTCTGCTGCAGCCCACCCTGTGTGGAGCTTGCATGTTTTCCCTGTGTCGGGTATTCAAAATACATGCGTGTTAGATTCACTGGTGAATTTATGTGGCTTGTACTGTAAACGCACTTTGAATAGTGAGTAAGATTAGAAATGACAGTCTGTTGCACGTCCATCTTTTCTATACAGCCTATGTTTTTAACTGTTTTAACACTTAGAGCATTGCTGACCAGAAACCTTTATGGTGACCTGACTGCATAATGTCACCTGAAGAAAAAGCACGGCCTCCTTAGCACAGAGGTAACCCGAGAGCGCCTCCTCTACTCACACTGAGCGTACTCCTGCAGCAAGGCGAATTCAGCTGGGGTCAGCGTGACCCATTTGTCCTGGCTGCTCATTGTGTTCAGGCCACGTCTCTATCCACCGAGCATTCCCTGTGCAGCCACACACAGCAGGGCGTCTCACACTGGAAAACAACAACAGACATCAAGAGCAGCCCCATTAACAACCACAGACATATTTTTCTTTCCATAATGTCAGTTAAAAAAAGGCAAAGCTGGTTAGAGGCAGCAGCTATGTCGCTGAACTGGAAACAACAGGAAAATATATTGTTTCTAATTAGAGGACGAAAGCAAAGTTGCACATTTCACAGGAATAAAGAAGCAGATGCATCATTTTGTCTCCATTCCTGTGATATTATGAACACATATTTATCTGCAGCTGCCATCTCAGCTGAAACGTCCCTTTGCCTCTGCAGGATCGTGGTGTTTTAAGCACTGAGATTCATGTTTGTCAGCCAGAGAAGGATGAATTATTCAAAGTTTAAAACATGCTGGTACAAAATGCACCACAATTAAAAAATGATGGGGAAATTTTTATATATAGAAACATATTCCGGGCAGCAAAAAGGAATCAGAGGAAGTGATATCCTGTTCCATATATTCACACTTCACATTTATAAAAATTTAACTTAAAAGAAATCATCACTGCAGGATGTGCAATATTAGTGTTATATTGTAAGCAGGAAGGAGGCTTTGCTGCAACTGTTTGTTCTGATTTGATGCTAAATAAGAAAAAGAGAAAGGAAACATAATGACGCACCTAAAATACTGCAGTATCTTCATGTCTGCCACTGCTTTGGTGGTTTTAGACAACGTAGTTAGTTTCAGAAAATAAAGCCAATTAAGAAAATATATAATTGGAACTTAGGTGTGAGGTATGTGTAGCATTTCAGAAAAGAAAAGATCAGCTGTTTTGGTTTAGATGTTTGCAAGAGGTGGAGGGGCTCCTTGTGTTGAAAAAAATCCTAATTTTGACATTAAAATAATAGAAAATTGCATTAGTGCTGCTTCAAAACATCATCCTGACCGGTTGCTATGAAGACGACGTGATGGAGTTCAGGCTAAATGGGTTTTGTAGGCAGGTGCTTCCATTTCTGCGCTCAATCCAACATCCAGGGTTTCAATGGAGGCAAATTAAGTGGCGTCATTGTTTGTGCTTCACCAGTACCTTTGCCTGCATTATAACAGCATTTAAAGCATAATGTCAAACAAAACATCTCAGACACTGCAGCTGATATAAAGCACTGTGGTGCACTTAGCAAAGGCAGAGCACAGATCATCCATCACATGGAAAACAGAAGTGTTCAAACATTAATCTCAGGTTTTACAGGAGAGGATTATGAACGTGGTTCAGGAGGATTATACGTCAAATAAGAGCACGGATAAGACGCTTCGCTCGTTCTTGCCATTTAATTACATACGGCGTCGCCAACGCTGAATTACGCGCTCAACGCAAACACCGCTGAAGTTGTACCGATTCATTCAACATCACGATTCCGCTGTTCAGATCCGGGCGACCTTGCTTTCCCTTTCATGTGTGTGTGGAATGAATGTGAATGCGAGTGGATGTTTCTGTAGGTGTCACTCAGGCATCTGTGTGGGTGTGTGCGTGTGTTTCGCATCACCAGTGAAGCATTTGACCCAATTACTGAGCACCGAAAATCTGGATCAACAAGTGTTCGTTCATGTGGATAAAAACTGTGTGTGTGTGTGTGTGTGTGTTTGCATACCTGTGTGTGTGTTTATAACATACATTGGTGCGCTTGTTATGATGTATGAATTTGTCTAATTGTGTGCATGTGCATCCAGAAAATCACCCTGTGCCATAGTCACCATGAAGACGTGGTTGCCTAAATAAAGCCTATATAAATAATTGATTGTCATTATTATTATATACACTACACTGCCAAGATGAAGCAGCACAATACGAAGCCAGCAGTGCTGCTGTTAAACACGCTGGCTGCGTGGGAATCAGCCTCCCTCACATAAACTTTGATCTGCCTCAGGAGCTTCAACTAGAAACGCTCTTCACTGTCTTTTTTAATGTTTGTGCACAGGCAGCAAAAAAAGGAGCTGATGGGAAATCTTGTTGTTTATCTCACATCTCCACTGAGTCTAATTCCAATGCAGAGATACTATTTCAAATAGAGCGCTGGTGCGTGCAGTACGTTCCTGCTTCGCACTGCACTGTAATCATCCTGCCTAACTGCAGTGCATCCTCACAAAAACATTCAGCTGGCACAAAACCCGGCGAAGCTTTGTCGTCCTTTCACGGCGCAGCGAGGAGATAACATGTGGATCCATGTGTTACACCCCACTTGGAGGAGATCTTGGTTAAGACACCACAAATGCTGTGACACAGAACCAGCAGGTAGTGGCCACTGCGACATGCAACACCGTGAATTAGACGAGATTTCAACATGCCTCTCTCACCTGCTGCAGATCTGGAGTTAATCACCAGGACAGATGAGGGAGGAGTCCTCTGGGCAGACGTGTTCAGATGGAGCTTCTCACTCACATTCCTGCCGTGTCCTCCTCTGGATCTTCTCTTAGCTGCAAGGAAAGGTGGGTGTTGTGTAATTAGACGAAGTGGAAGAGTGTGTGTCTGTGTAAGAAAAAGAGCAGACGAAGGAGCAGCGGCACCCCTCTCTGCTGCATGTCAGTGTATGAGTATGTGGATGGTTTAGTGTTTGTTTTCCTCTGAGGCAGAGCCTGGTCAGAGCAGCATCGCTGGGGATGTGGGGTGGTGATAGAGAGAAAGAGGGAGGGAGAGAAGATGGAGAGCAGAATCATCCAGCGCTGCTCTGCCTGCAACGATCAGTTTCCATACTCCCGCTCACTCACGTCACATCCCTCCCTCCTCTCCCCCTCCCTCCTCTGAAAACCCGGAGGTCCTACGCTCTCTTGCTTTCTCTCTGTCTTTCTCATTTCCCTCCCTACTACTCCCCAATTCCCTCCTCCTTTTAAGCTATCTTCACTCTGGTCACTGTGTCATGCATCAGCCGCCTGTATTACCATTCCAAGCAGCAGGCGGTAAAGTGCAGCAACCTGTAGGATGTTCTCTCCAGAGAGCCGGGAGGAGGTGGGAAAAGCAGAAAGATGAAAACAGAGATGTGCGAGAGGGTGAAGGCAGGAGCACAAGTTGAGAATGAAGGATGAGAAAGGGTGACAGAGTGGAAATAGAAAATGACAAAGATGATGCAGAGAGGGCGGATGAAGAGGGCACACTTTTTGTGAGCAATTTTTTTTCATCTTTGACAAAGGACACAAAAACAACATGAAAGAGATGTGCAAGCATTCGAGCACAGAGCCTCACCATCTCTGCGTTTTCAGGAAGATGAAAGTGTGATGATGATGCAGTGTGTTGTGTCTGAATTCTGTGCCTTTTCACAAGTCAATGCCTGAATTCTGAGAGTGTAATGAATGCATGTAGTGCATACAGAACATGTATTTCTAAAGAAATTCATCCCTAATGATGGTTCTTTATTCACTACTCTAAAGAGTATTGTGACTGATGATAATATATGTGCTTTTTCAGAATAGCATGTTAAATGTGCAAAAAATATGGACAGGACATTAATGCCCATATATCCTTTGTGCCACTAATTTGAAGCTTTATGCAACAGAATAACACGATGCTTCACCTACAACATCTTCAATATATGTAAAAAACAAAACAAACATAGTTCATGTAGATTTGCAGTAGTAGCACAAAAACAGTACTCACCAAAAAAATCACACAGACCCCTCAAACCCATACATACAGTATATAAAGATGCTTCTTCCTGACTGCAGCTCTACATCACTGATAGGTTGATGCGTAGTCTCAATAACTCCTGGTCGTGTGGATCAAAGACTTTCTAGCCAACCACTGACTGCAATCAGCCTCACTGCAAGCCTGCATGCAAAGGTGCCCCCCCCCCCCCGTCTTTCCCTTTACACAAATTGTATGACTGCATCCTCACACACCCCTGAAGCACAATCATTAAATCTGAAGACGACACAGTAATGCTGGGACTGACTTCAAATAGGAATGAGACAGTCTACAGAGATGAAATCTGCAAAGAGTGTAGAAAATCAATCTGTCACTGAGCACAAATAAAACAAAGAAATCACAGAGTGCAAGGATCTGTCCCCTCTAAACATTAGGAACGAGAAAAGGGGGCAGTTAAACTGTATATTTTAAAAAATGGACCTACCTGCCACGAACCCACCCTCTGGTTTCTGAATATAAACAGTAAAAAACTTGATGAGAGAAAAATTAAGCCAATGTGGAACATGCATTCTATCTCAAAGCCACCAGGTGGCGATAGCAGTGGTGGCAAAAAGGCTGCTGGTCCTGTAAAGGTTTCTCATGTGATGTCATCCACCGATAGCTGGAGAATTGTCCGCCATATTGGACATGATACAACCAAAATGCCCAAACCTTGTAACTGTGTTGGTCATAAGCGTTGCCGCAGCTGCCTGTTCTGACTCGTCTGCAAACACTTGCTGGTAAAACTTGAAAAACTGCCACACAATCCAGAAACAGAACACTTACCTTTAAGGTAGAAGTTTGTGTCGCACGTTTTCAAATTTAACTATTGCTCAGCAAATAGTTAGAGAACGTTTGCACCATCATCCATGCAAATTACCATAGCAAATAAAACCCAAAGCAATCATATGAAGTATTCACCAACCAGTCGGGGAACACACATTTTCTCCTTGCATTCAGTGGTGGCCTGATGGTCATGGGCTGGTCCCCAGGCCTGTGTGACAGAGCAATTATGGACTTGGCTTTAAAGTGTCACGTGTCCAAAATAGCAGACTAGTTACATTCACGTGGTTTAAAGTAGAAATCTATGAGAAAATGGCTTTCTGTCTTGACCTGTGTAAAGACTTTCCTGATAAATTTATTTATTGTGAGTTGAGAAATTCATTTTGGATTTATTTTGCTAAGCTTGGTCATACTAATATCAGGGTATGCCCACTGGCTAATGACTTGTGATTGACAAGTCATGTCTAAAGATGATGGACGGTGTGTAATTACAATTAATTGAACAAAACCTATTTGTCACATAATCACATCAAAAATGATCCAAAAGCCACAAACACAACAAACGTGGTCAAGAGGTCCAGTTTAGTGACTCAAATCAGTGACTCAAAGGTAAAAGCCTTGATAGCCAATGATTGTTGGTCCCACCTGTTTTTGGATGAGGCTGTTCATTTAGCTTTGCCTCAAGCTAGTTATTTTAACATGTCTATTAGGACTGTTTGATTTGGGAGCCAGTCTCAAGTGACCATTTGAGGAATCATAGTATTTTTGTGCTTCATTGCTTGGCTGCAGAGACAGGCAGTTTGGTTTCCATCCTGAAGATTCTTAATCACAGAAAACACCAACAGACCATCAGCGCAGCTGCTGTTGTAAAGAAAGCCCAACAGTGGCTCTACTTCCCGACGATACTGTTTTATTTACCATTGTTCTACATCATGAACTGTCTGCATCACAGTGTGGTATACAAGCTTATAACAGCTAAATGTAAAGTCTTTGCATCACTGGGAATAAACTACTTTAGCTTTTAAAACTGGTATATCTCTAATAATAAAATATTTTTGTAACTGTACTTTAATAAAAGAGATAGAGAGAGACTGCTTTCTGTACTAATGGATGTTTATCCATCATTAACATTCAAAACAGTCATTGACATTTAGCTGATACTCATATCCAGAGATATGCATGCTCAGTGCTCAGATAGAAATTTGCTCAAATACTTATTTGGCCTCAGTGAAAGCAATCAATAGTAATGAAGTCAGAGGGTTGGAGCCACAGTGCTAACATATGAGATGTAAGGAATCTCCCCAGTAGCACAGAAGGATCATGCACAAAAAGTGCTGGTTTCACTGTTGGTTTAACGCAGGATAAATGATTTCAATCTTACCACCTTAAGTGCTTTGGTTGTCTAAACTTGATGATGAAGGTTATCATCCTGTTTAGATTGTAGCTACTTTGTGATTTGGACCTAAACTAAAGGATGAGCTCCAAACAAACTCAATATTGCCAAAAGTATTTGCTCACTTGCCTTCACACACACACCTGAACTTGAGTGACATTCCATCCATCCATCCATCCATCCATCCATCCATCCCATTAATTCATTTAGGTTGATGACTGCCCATATTTTGCAGATCTTCTGGGATGGCTTTCCACAATGTCCAGCAGTATATTTATAAGAATGTTTAACATTCTTCCAGAAGTGGATTTGTGAGGTCAGAAATCCCAAAGGTGTTCTCTCAGGTTGAGGTCAGGACTCTATGCAGTCCAGTCTGGCTCTTCCATGTTTTTATGGACCTGCTTTGTGGACTGGTGCACAGGAAGACGGGCCATCCCCAAACTGTTCCCACAAAGTTGGGAGCATCAAATCATCCAAAAGTCTTGGAATGCTGAAGCATTAAGAGTTCTTTTCAATTGAACTAAGGGGCTGAGCCGAACTCCTGAAAACCACCCCAGTCTGCATCACAAGATTTTATACAGCTGTGGCCATGGAAGTAATTGAAACACCTGAATTCAATTATTTGGATGGGTGAGTAAATACCTTTGGCAAAATACAGTAGTGCACAAGTGTGTGAAGTATAAATGTTTCGAGCTATGTTAACAACAAAATACATTTTCAGTAGACATAAAGGTGACTCAGCAACAGCTTCGGCCCTGAAGTTCTGCTTTTCAGTCAAGGTTGAATGAAGAAAGAGACTTGAGAGCAATTAGCATTTCACATCTTGGAACAAATCTAATATATCCTCTTCACTTACCAGCCCACCCTTAGATAACCTGTACATTGAAACCTTTTATATAACCTCCCACCTACTGAAAATAACATTTAATTCAACCCACAAGCCTCAACATGAATTGGGTTCCATGAAAAGTTGCTAAACAATGACCCAGATATTGGCTATGTGGCAATGCCAGCTCCAGGCTCTCTGTGTCGGTCACGTGGCCGTTTACATTTGTGTCAGAGTGGCAGAGGCAGTTGAAATATTGACATGTCCGTCACATGTGGCTAGCAGTGGCTAACTGTAAGACATCTGCTCCTTAGAGTGATGCACAGCCGTCATCTGGCCTATTTCACTATGTAATTTCACATTTGTGTACAGCTGAGTATGAAGTCGAACGAAAAGTAGAATTACATGAGGTTCATCATTTAAGTTCATTTAACTTATGTGTTGAATATTTTTTGTCTAAACCTACACAAAGCAAACTTTATGCTGGCAAGTAGTAAACAGACATGGACCTTATCAAGTTATAATGATAAACATGTTGGTCAACTTTGCTGGGTCTGTTTCTTCTTTGCACATCAGGCTAACATCATAAATATCAGTAGCTATGACTCTTTGTCCTCAGGCTTGGAATCCAACAACCCCTACAGTACGTGAAATGTCTGGTTATTTAGATCCTGAATGTTCCACTGAGTTTACCATCTAGCTGATTACTACCTTTACATCGAGATGGCAGAGTCACATCCTTCTGCTGCACGCGTTCTTGGTTCCAGACCAGCTAAGCTTGCAGTGCTGGAGTTGAACCTGTTTTTTGGCCGAACGCCGAGTGAATTCGCGGTGAAAAGGGGTTACATGAAGATGATGTGGAACTCTTTGACACTCATCATCCACCAAGTGTTGAAACGGAGCAATACTGGAAGAGCATATGGGTGAAGGCCCAGTGGCATATAAAATGGTGTCATCTGCATAAAAATGTACATTATAGTTTTGGGTAGTAAGGATAATGTTTTTTGTTCACAGAGTGAAAGAGGTCCAAGAATAGATCCATGTGGAACACCTGTACAAATGCTGAGTGGATTTGACCTACAGTAAGACCCTTGGTAACTATGAGTTCTATCTGAAAGGTAATTATGAAACCATTAGAGGGACTTCTCATTCAGACCACCTAAGAATCATTCTACTAGTAAAAGGCCATGAATCAAATACTTTTTGGTAGGTTTATGAAAAGTGCAGCACAATACTGATAATTAACAGGGGCTTCACAAACTGATGCTGTTGTTGTTGTGCTGTAACGTGATCTGAAACCTGACTGCTCTGATTGTAAAACATTACGCTCTTTCATTTGAGCATTTATCAGCAAGACTTTTGCCAGGCAAGATCATGTTGAAATAGGACGGTATTCTAAGTCACTCAGATCGCCACCTTTAGATGTTTTTTTTTTTTTAATCTTAAGAAGAAACGCCTATGAATATCACATCAAGACCCAAACATACAACTGCAGCCTGTACTACCAAACTGATCATAGCCAGGATTGTTCCCTCATACGTCTCCTAACATCAACAATCAGGCTAAATGGTTACATAAAGGTGTTTATTTTACAAAGATGTTATTATACAAAGTATAATATAAAAATATGAAGATGTTAAATATGTAATACAGACAGAAGGCAACACATTTGCTGCACAGTATTACGTATGTGTGAGACAGAGGAAAATGATTGCAATATAACACTGTATATGCACTTTAAGTGCTGTGGTCAGCACAACTGTAAAGGGCCTGCTATATTAATATGTTTAGTTTATTTGAAGGCAGCAAAGAAAGCAGCCAGAAATGCTGAATGTGTGCAGACTTATCAGAATTACAGTTCTATCATCAAGACATGTGGGGATATGAAAAATTACACCTGTTTCTTCATTAAATTAATGCTCAGATATGCATAATATCGTTTTAGCCTTATAGTTTTAGCAGCAGCCCCAGCAGCAGTGTTTACTTGTCTGAGAGGAAATAAAGAATAAATATTAAAAAATAACTCAAACATAGCTTTAGCATACTTGCAATATGCCAAATATATATTTTTGAGCATCACCACTTTATTTATTTTTTCTTAAATTCTTATTTTTTTCTGAAACATTATTTATTTATTTTGGAACATTCTGGATGTAAATGACACAAAGGATGGACCTCACATGTCACTAAGCACCAGGAGCAACAGACCTGCATCATTATGAGATCATTATATATGTGGGTCAGACACAGTGGAGGAGGGTTAAATTAGCCTCTCTGCATCAATAAAAGCCGTCTGTCACCAAAAATAGTGTCTCTTACACACACACACACGTGCGCGCGCGCACACACACACACACACACACACACACGTGCGCGCGCGCGCACACACACACACACCTTTCTGTTAGTCCTGCATAGTGTTCCTGAGTGTCAGAATCTGAGCTCCTCAGGGGAGCAGAAAATCTCTCTGGTTAACTTATATTCATTTGGTCACGGATTTGTTTTTTGTACTAGGCAGAATTTAACTAAATGAGGAATAAAAAGTACTAGAACCATATTATTTATTACAAAATACTAAATGCAATGAAAGAAAATTGGTTCCTCAGTTGGGAAGAGCCGACATCGATGTGCCTGCCATGACGAATTATTTCCATCGTTTAGAGCTTCATGGCATCTAACCCAGTCAAAAATAGTCTCGAGGAGGCAGATGCGTTCATGAATGGAAATACAGAACTACAACTACAATGATTCGACTCAGGACTGAGAAGGTCATATTAGACTTTGCCAGAAAGCATTTAAAAGACTGTTAATATAGTCTGGTGTTTACATGTGGTACATTTTAGCAAAACAATGTAAATATGCCACAGTTTTGTCTTCCTCATTAGCTTATCTTATATTTCTTAGCATTATGCACGATCAGTTCTTTGAAGATTAAAATCTATTGTACTTATATTGCATCAGTTTTTGTGTTGCTTAAGGTGTTTGTATTAAAACCACTCTGCGGGGGATCAGTTCAGCTTGGAGGGCGGCCATATGCAGGAAAAACATCCATCTCATGCATTTGTAAGTGGGCATGTGCAATCAGGTTTTGTGCTGCAGGCAAACCAGTTTAAGTGGTAGAATCTTTCTTCTGATTGGTTTCTGAGAATGCTGAAATGACCCCACTGCAGGGGGGATGGTCACGAGCGTGGGGCCTGTTTATTCTGATTCTAAGCAATGACCAGTGTTCACATAAAGATGAACATTAATTTAATAGAATAGTGATCTTTTAATGATGTTTGGTAAATTATCTGGTGGTAATTAAAATATATGCAGAACATTTATACACATAATGTAGATTAACATAGATAGAAAATGTAGTTATGAATATCGACTTTCAAATACACCAGTGTGACATGTTATATAAAAAGGAAGCTTCTGCTGATAATAATATAGTAGGACTCTGCCTGCATGACCATGAACACATTATTTCATGTATCTGTGTTTCTGTTGTCATGGTATTTGCACCAGTACTTGGTACGTGCAGCTTTAAGATGCTCAGCTGTGATAAACTATGGTTGTGTTAATTGCAAACTGTTTTTATCATCAGATGACAGACATTTAAGTAATTTGAAATTTTGTGCCTGTTATCCACATCATCATGTGTCTCAGACAGCAATGCCGTCCACTACACAAAGAAAATACAGAACCACAGCACAGGCATGCAGTGGTGGAGGCCTCTGCACATGTATGATTGTACGGGGTGTCTGCATGTGCCCACATTTACAGATTCATTCCAGTGTTTACGTAGTAGGATCTCGATCTGTTCCCATGGAGAGCACACAACTATAGAGTATTAACTTAGGATGAGTCACTGGAACATTCTTGGCTCTGAGGGAGCAAATCACATTTGTTCACTCGTCCCCATCTGCCATGTAACGAGGGAAAGAGGAGGAAAATCAGGGACTCGTGCAGACAAATATTGTTGTATATGTTGCAACTGATGCATGAAGTCAGTTTATTTATACAGTATTTATATAAAATAAAACATGTGTGCAATAATGAATAAACAGTCTTTGAAACCCCGCAAGAATTGAATTTCCATAACTTGATGACTTAGACCATTATTTTAACAAGTTGACAATATGTAATATATATATATTTATATATATATAGAGTTGCGATACCAGGGGAGCAAAACACCAGCGGCTGTTAATAGAACAGTCACTCAAGACTGTAGGACTGGACTGACCGACCTGTGCACCGCCTGTGACTCGATGCCTCACATATAAATCCTGGAAGGCCTAAAACTGTACAAGATCAAGAGGACCAAAAGACCCTTTTATCAAGAAATCGGTGGACCAACTTTAACTGCACGAGTCACCATCAAGTGCAGGAAGATTATCTGTCTCCACTGCCTGAACCCCCTCAGCCAGATCATTAACAAGACTGGCTACAGATGCCGACTGCGGCATGGAGCAAACATCATAATAAATATTAATTTATTAAGCATAGTTACAATGACTGACTGAATGCTGTATCAACTAATATCATAGCAGTCGTGATGCTGTTTAAAAGCTTTTCATCCAGCTCTATTTGCTCCATATCAAAATATTTAATAACTGCTGAACCTCATTAGAAGTAAATAAAAAGAAATGCGAGACATAAAGATGCAAAACGTGCCCATAAATCTGGTGTCTCACCTGAATGAAAGGGGCTCAGCCTGAGCTGGTGTCAGCCGCTGCTCTGTGCAGCAGCGTTAACGAAGAGCACATGTGTTTGTTCCCGTGGCAGTGATCGGCACATCGACGGTGATGTTGGTGGAGTCGCCGGTGCATTCAGGCGTTCTCAGGTTTTCGTGACCACTGCTGATGTGATCCGTGCTCGACCCAGTGAGCAGGAGCACGCTGTTACACTAACGAGTGCTGTGATATGAAAGTGGCATGACACCACCTTCATTCATCGCTTGGTTTTACCAATTAATATTTTTTCAGTACAAATGAGTGGCCACTAATACATTTAGGATCTGTTTACATGCTGGAAGGATGAACTAATAAAAAACTAAGCAGACTGACGGTGCTGTTGTAGAGAGCTCTGAGATTCTTTAAGCCGTAGTGTTTAGTGAGCAAATTCATCTCGTGGGTGATGGATGGCTTCTGTCCCCTCAGTCAGATAAGCTCTTGGCTGCTGTTTGAGATTTTAAATCGAATGCTGCACACTAGGCCTACTGTGTGACCTGAGGTGAGGAGAGCTCGCCCAGAGCAGGAATTTATGAGCAGGGAGGGAAGCTGGAGGGAGCAGCGTGTTCACGACCTCTGACTGAAAACCCTGAAATCGGGCGCGTAACCAGAAAGCGTGAAAGAAACCATCAGCTCAAGTGTGAACAGCGCAGACGTGTGCTGCAGTACGTTTTATGGCTGCTGATATGAACTTAATGGAGTGAAAAACTTTAAGTGGTTATGGAAAATCTAGTATTGAGCTATTTTGCCTTTACAATTATTGTTGTCTGGCATGTTTAAGGATGTTTTTCCTTAAAAAAATGCTTGATTTTAGAACGAATAGACTTTTTTATGCAGTGCAGTACAGGCTTGTTGCTGTAGCTGTGAGTCCATCCTGAACACAGCGAGGACAGGAGGAGGTCTTACTATCATCACTGTGAAAGGACAGGTTTTGGATGGACTAGATGGAAGTTTAAAGAGGAAGTCATGGATGCAGCCATCAGTGGGGATCCATCTTCCTCTTACCAGTGAATTCTGTCAGTTCCGATCATTTGTAAGTTCCATGTTTGCAGATTTTTATGCTCTTTTTTTCTTTAGGTTTGTTTTATTCCTGCATATTATTTGTTGTTCTTTACTTTTTACATTTTTCTTGCAGTTAAAAGACCAAAAGTCATAATAAACTCATCCTAACGATTACTGCCTTCTTATATAACTCATTCCTTTGTGCTACAGATCTACTTCCATGCAGCATCACAGCAATGATCCCTTTATTGTGATGGATGTTTGCACCACGTCCCGTATTTCCCGCAGTAAATGCTTCCCCGGGGCAACAAATGTGTAATAATCCACAGCTGAAAATGGCCTCCTGAAAAACAATTTGCTATTGTTGAAGTAACCTTTGCTTAAAGCCAGTGTTTATTGAACATTTTTATAAACATAATGTTGTATTAAAAAAAGCCCCCATAAAATACCCACAAACAGCAGCAATTAAATTGAAAGAACACAAATTATTACGCTTTGGCTTCCTACACAAACCTAATCATGTGTAATGATTCACTGCTCGTCAGGAGAGGCTGAACGAGTTCCTGAAAACTCAGTTGTATTAGTTGCAGATAACAGCAGCCATAACGTTACTGAAACACCTGTGATTATTCTGGTTGCAGGCACTGCCTATATCAGTACATTACTGAGAAATTAAAGGGATCATTTTTAACTCAACCAATTGTAGGAGGAGAAAATCCTTCCTGATTAGTTTTTTGTTCTCGTTTATATGCAACAAGCCCAGAGAGCTCTAATTCTCCCTGACGCCTTATCGATCACCAACACGGAGGCTTCAGGCAGAATCTCTCTACGCCTGTCAGGGAGGCGAAAGCACTGGGATCGATACGTCAGCGTCTCGTCCTCCTGGTGATGAACATAAAAGCAACGCATCATTTAAAATCAGAGACCTGAAAAGAGAAGGTCTCTGTAAACAGGTTATACTGTTATATTTCTAATAAAATGGCATATTTAGCCTTTTTTCTTACTTAAACCTAAAATGTATAAAAAAGACAAAAATAAGTATGAAATGTATCCACAGAATAAAAACTGAGGTGCTGTAAAAACAGACTGAACATGAGCCTGAAGCAGAGTAACTGAGTAACAAGTCCTTTAACTGTCAGGGTAATGTAACATCCTTGTCCAGAGTGTGTGTAGCCCACTGTACATCTACCTCAGTATTTACACCATTACATACTTGATATTGATAACACTCCCTTCTCTGCATAATCAGGTTCATTAAATTCCCTCGGAGCTTCAGGAAAGATTCTCCTCCTCCACAGGCATCGCCTCAGCAGCTGACAGGCACGTTCACACCTGAGCACAACATAACACTAAAGCTTCCATGCAGTGACAGCGCTCTCTGCCATTATGCAAGCTGACAGTTAACTTTTTTTGTTAGAAAAAGTTACTAAATAACTAATTATCTCAGTTTCAAAGTCTGGACAAAAATACATCCAGAGTAGAAAGTATGATTTCATATGGCTGCATACTTTCAAACTGTCACTGTGCTGCCGGCACTGTTACTTTTCTGTTTGGGCATTTCTGCAAAATTCTGCTGTCACTGTGTGAGAAATGCAGGCAGTCAGTAACAAAGGCATTAGATAAATATCTGAGGTTCAAAGTGAACAGAAACATTAAATTACACTGAGCAGAACACCGCCTCTCTGCGGCTCGAGTCCTGTTTCATCACCAGGCAACTACAAAGAAATATGACTTGGACATGTGCAGGTACTGCATCTAAGTGGGGGTGTATGTGTGTGTGTGTGTGGGGGGGGGGGGACATCCTGAACTGCTTTCACATGATGTTTTCAGGTGATGAAACCAGCTACAGAACTTTCCTCTTGTTCACTTTGGGGGACAGAA
>VOQJ01018599.1:25734-50137 GCA_015052665.1 Apistogramma diplotaenia
TCTCAACCTGCCCCCCCCCCCCCCCCTCCCCAATGCACATCATATGTCGGCCACTGTGTCACAACAGAGACTCTGGTAGGTGGATTAAGTTGGTGCACGTCTTGCACAGTTAGCTGTGGCTGCTACCTTAAATGTTGGCTGTAATCTAAACTCTCTGTGTGCACCACAGCACCAGAGAGTGTGTTTATTAGCTGCAATATATCCAGTGAGTAGATACATTGTTAACATTTTATTTAAATGACACGAATAAAAGCAAATTAAAACTACGAGGACGCACAAATACAAATAAAAGCTCTAAAACCGCCACCAGTGCTGGTTCACACACACTGTTAGCAGCTTCGTCTGGTCTGAAGCGGCGAGGCCTTCATGTGAGCCACGCAGACGTGGGTTTGGGCGGGCGAGTGGGCGGCTGGGAGCAAGAGGCAGCCCTGGTTTACAGGTCAAGCCTGCAGCTTTACAAGGGAAATCTCCAGAGCCACTATAAATACCACTGTGAGCTTTAAGGGTGCAGTATATCACATCGCTGGTTTTGAAGGACCACAAACCAACCTAGTTTTTTTTTCTGGATCCTTCTCCCCTCCCCTTCTCTCAACTGTACAGTGAGCCTGAAGACAATTAAATGTGACTCTCCCCTTTTACATTTCGAGTGACTGTTAATTGATTGGCTCGACTTCAAAACGAGCCCCCCCCCTGCAAGAGAGAGCTCGCCGTTCCCCTCACGCGTCAAACCCATATATCACCGAAGTACCTTAAAGTCTGGGGGTGGTTCGACCGTACTCCCCTTTGCTGTAGTTCTGAACAAAGGGTACAAACATGTCAGGAACCATTTCAAGTAAATTGTGAGGCTTTTCAATGAGCCCCACCTGCAAGCAGGACATTTATTCAGCTCAAACTGATGCACTGTGACTTGAAATGAGGCCTAATGATTTGCTTAAGGAAATGGCTGCATAAAACTTACAGCCCTGTCAAAGTGACACAGCCGTGCAGCATGTGCCGCATAAATCACCGCGTTTCTCTGCTCTCGAGGTGATTGGTTATGCGCTTCATTTTAGAAGAATTACTATTCATTCAATTTCATTTCATTTTACGGTGAGAAAGAGAAAAAGGGGGCTGGGAAGCCTCGGGTTGTCATTGGAACACCTGAGCAGCACAGATGTGCAGTCAGAGGACATAAAAGCAGCGATTGCAGATCTCACGTGCGAATCTCATCAGCCAGCGCTAGTTAGCAGCAGACGACGTTAATTGGTTCCAGAAGTGTTGCTCTCATTCACACTAGCTGAGACGGCAAGCGGTGAGCGGAGGCAGAGAGGGGGGAGGAGGGGGAAAAAAAGGCTGTTGGGGCAAGGGAGGGCGAGTAATGAGAGGTCAGCCGCCTTACAGCTGAGCTGCCAGAGCCAGAAAGGCACGCCAATTTTATGGTCAATTGGGCGACGCATCTGGACTCATAGATCACAGGGCTGCAGGGCTGGACTTAGCACCCAGCTCACACACATTTCACACACAAAACAGACCACACAACACACACAATTACAGGCAAGCAGGCTACACACACACATAAAGCAGAGAAACGAGGCGCTTATACACACTTCCTCCCAGCACGTCACGTTTTCTCCTGACAGTGATTTCATAAAGTCAGGATTTCTGCTCTAAACCACTGTCATCTTATTAAGACAGAAAATATATTCATATGTTTCCACAATTTTCTTTAGTGGTCAAGCTAGAATTAGGCTTTCAGACTGTGATGCTAAATAAAACAAGTTTCAACATGCACGAAGCTCGAAAACAGAGTTTATTACCACAAGAGAAAGCAATTAGTAAGTAGCCCTGGATACACATGCTTATGTAATGATTCACTGTATACCTACTCTTTATTCTATGCCCTAATAGCTGACTAATTAGGTGTTGTTGGTTGGACTTTGTGTTTAGACAGTTTCAATGTTGCATGTAATGTATTTTGGACAAAAGTGGTTCTCGTTTTCATGCTAAACTATACTTTGATGGAGGGGATCACAGGCGCGGCCAAGCACTGCATCAAGCCAAACGAATAAAGGATTTCCACCACATGCAATTATGGTACTTTGAAAAATTATATGAAATAGTTTTTGGAAATTATTCCGAAGGTCATCACAATGATAGCCCGTGAACGTCAAAATGGCTGCTGGGTACGGGGCAATTAAAAATCCAAAACAAAAGGTCATGTGATGTGACTGAAAACTCGAGAACAGCTACTAACCTGAGGTTAGTTTGTTTAGTCAACTGCTGTTTCCATGATCTTTGAACCTTGACTGTTGAGCCAAAAGAAACACAGTAATACAAACAGCTGCGATTTCCTGATGAATGAGCAGAATCAGACTGCGGATGAACAACATGCCATGTGATGAAAAGCTCACACACTCCAGAAAAGAAGTTTTTTTTTTAGCCAAATTTGCTCTGCCAGCAGGACTGCGTTTAAACATCCAGTTACTGCCAAACTGTAGTGGCACTTACAGCCACAAGACCATCACATTTAGCTAATCTGGGCATTCGATTAATACATCAGACTTTTGTTTTAACTGGTGGTTATAAAAAAAAAAACGTCACTGTTTCTAATGAATGTTAAAGTTTGCCAAACTACAAAATTAACCATGCATGTAAACACTTCATCAAAGACTTTCTTCATGAAAGTAACGACACCCAATGATGATATGACAATATCAATGGAAGATTAAAAAATTATTGCATTGCTTCGTGGATAGTAAACACCATTACCATGAATGTATTAAGACCACAATAGAAAAAGCAAAAATATCCAAAAAGACTAATTTATTGATAATTAAAACATCTTTGAAATACGCACTTTGTAAAGTTAAAACAGAGCAGAAACTGCAGCCACAAACTGCAGACATCCATGAATCAGGATGCACAGTAGCGCAATTCACCACAGATGCTAGTGTTACCTCAAGCAGTTGGAAAGCAGCGAGAAGCCACGAAGCAGCAGAAAGAGCAGATAACAAATTGCTAATTAGACTCAAAAGTATTCAAAAGTTCACCAGTCTTCAGTTTTTGATTCGCGCCAACATAAATGCACCTGTGTGAGTGACTCAGTGTAACACAGCCAGTTTGCTGAGGTTGCCACAGCAACAGAAAAGTGTTTGCCAACAGCATTAGCAGCCATAAAGTGTGCAGATAAGCTGAAACTGCAGTACTGTGGTTATTGGAAGTTCATTACTGAGATGGAAGAGAGTGAGTCTAACCAAAGCTATACTGGGTAGTGATTTTTTACATGATTATCTGGGTTAATTACTTCAGGACCTGATTGTATGTTGTGCTTATGCATCAATTGACAGTTCAGAGTACCCAGCTTTCTTGGAGTCATTGGGTGAAGTGCTCAAGGGTTCTCTGGTTACTTTAGTCTGCTGGGAGACTTCAACCTTCACATTGAGACCTGGGCCATGATTGGGAGGACCGGCCGCCTGATTGGTTGTTGGACTTCTGTGAAAATCAATGTTTGTTTGTAACAAATACCATGTTCACCCCCAGTGGCACAAAGCACCCACCTGGCACCCCCACATTCACTACTGTCGCCACCCCCTGACACCCAAGAGGGCTGGACGGAGGTCCCTGGGCTCATACAATGTGAGTCAGGACAATTCATGGAGGCAGAACATTAAGGGAGAAGTCGTCCCAATGCATCCATGGCCCAAACCAAACCATGCACGCTAAGGACGGAAGGGGGAGGCACGGCACCTAGACAAGGGGCTGGAAAGAAATGCCTTTCCATTTCAGGTAACCTACCCCAAAACCCCACAAAGACAAGCTGGCAGAATCCACCAGCCCGCGCCCATACCCTGGTTGCACCGTCCTCCAAATCCAGCAACAAGTTCCTTAAAGCACCACATGTTCTTGGACTTTTCCTGCTTGACCTGCAACATTGCATGGAGATCTGGGAAAGTGCTTCTGGATTAGCAGACAAGGGTGGTGGTTCCCATCTTTAAGAAAGAGCACACCCTCCGACCCCCCAACAATAGGTAGTGAAGGGCTGTGCCAGAAAATTAAATGAACTGTATGTTAAGATCTGTATTCCATATTCTTTGCCGTTGTGAAGTTACTTTTTCTTCCATGTGTCCAGCAAAGAGAAAAAGCCCTTCTTCTGCTTGTTAAAATGTCATCATTATGTTTTCTGTCTGCACTATGTGCAATTCATGCAAGTCCACAGTTTTGAGTTTCAATCGGCAGCTGTTTATGAACATATGCAGAAACTGAATTGGTTGTCTGAACCATACAGCTGTCAACACTTAAAGGGAAACTGCAGAACTCCATCAATCTTACATTTACCAGTTTTAAGAAGTGGAAAAGAAACATCATTAACTTATGTGTCGCCATGGGAACTCACTAGAACCATCTTCAGCCGTGCAAGAGGAAAATTTTGAAAACACCAAAAGAGACAGTATGGCTCCTTATTTCTGCTCTATTCCATCAGCTTAAGGTAGCATTAGCTGCTATTACGATAACCAAAACTACCAGCAGGTGAGCTGTATTGCAGACAATGGAGGAACTGTGTTTATCACAAATTGTGTGCAAAAAATGGACATAATCACAATCACCCTGTGGTTTGTGTTCTACAGTTATGAAGTCTTGAGTTTAGCATTTTGGCCATTGCTAGTATGGACAGGAGGGCTGAGTTGATCAGCTAGTGGAAACTGAAGCTGTTCTTCACTGTGACGGAAGTTAGCTTTGACTTCTGAAAAACAACAAATTTACTTCCTGTAAAAACAGAAAAGACTCCTTAACCAAGTTACAAACCAGGTTCCATCCTTTGAAGGTTTGAACTCACACCAGCTGTTTGGATATTTTTCTATTATTATTATTGAATCAGATTAGCACCATTCCTGTGTCCTACTTCCTGCATCTGCTCTGTGCATCTTTATGTGACTTTTGTAAAGCAAACGAAAAAAACGTTTCAGAATAAAATTTGAAAAAGTGCACCAGCTGCTATTTTTTGCAACGGTTCTAAAATGGACTTCAAAGGGTTTCGTGGAACTACAACATGAAGGGGTTAAAGTATCTTTGAGTATAACTATACACAAAACAAAGGGGTGTGTCCTTGAACACTGCATGCCCATAGAAAGTTGTGCATTACAATGTAACAAGGCTATAAATCTGACCCTGTGTTATTGTCTATTTTGCTTTAATTTGTATAATAGTTTATATGATGCATATAATGCTGTATTAGAAAAAAGACTTTAAACTAGCAACAGGGATCAAATAAACCTCAAAACAGAGTTCACTGAAGTATTTAATCATGCAAGACTCTGCTTTTTAAAAAGAGGATTCAGAGCCTGCTCATACTTCTGATTACAGGTTTAAGGTTTGCTGGCTTTGTTTTTCAGACACGAAGGCCAATTAGGATTCTTTTATATCTATGTACCTGAAAGTGGCAAGAATGAGTAAAACAAAACCATTTTCTCCACCTATACTGCTTATTTTAATCTGCGCTGTAAAAGCTACTTACCTCTGTAGGCACAGCCAGTGAAGGCACCAGGGGCTTCGTATAGTTGTACCTCTGTAATGTCACCATGACGGCGCAGCGAAACAGCTCCAGGACAGCCGATGTTGGCCTGAACATAAGCAACAAGCAATCAAGGTGGAATAATTGCGTTTTAATGTGAGCTAACTTCAATTTCCTGTGCTGATCAAATGGAGCTGATGAGGAGAGTCATGGTCTATTTGGAGTGCTGTGGGTCAAGTGAGTTTAATTTTACACTCACAACTGAAAGTGTGCACAGTTTGAGTGTCTCAGTATTTTTTCAGTTGCCTTTAGTGAATTTCACAAACTTAGTATGCTGGAACGATGAAGGGAAATAAAGAAAAGATCCAACAAGCTAATGCGATGTTCTTAGTTTAGTTACTGGGAGGAAGGGTGATATTTCATTACTCGTCACCCCAGAGGAATATTAATATTTGCTGAACTAATCTTCAGACCTTTTACTCTGGGTTTCCATTTGATTCGTTTCAGAACCCCAGAGATGTTGGTCTCTCCGCTACTTAAAATAAAAAAAGCTAAATTTTTCAAAATCATTGATTTAAAACCGCAAATTTATTAATTAATATAAATTTGTATAAAAAAGAGGCAACTAAACTATTTACAGTGAGAAAAAAGCTGTAAATATAAACAAATACACTAAGCTGGCATTTCTACTTTAAAGCTAACTGGTGTTAACTGGTGGCAGAAATTTTTTTTAGCACAGCGCGTGCATGCAGGGTGTTAGCATTAGCATGCTAATTAGCAAGCTAATACTAACCGCTGAGCCGGCGAAATCCGCCGATCAACCGCTGGCTAGAAGCCTGGAACCGTCCTCTCTCTCGCTTCTTCTCCTCTAATTTTTAAATCCTCTAAATACTTCTGAGGAAATGAATCCATAACCAAATATCTGTACTGTACCTCTGGTCGATGAGGAAGCCTAGAGATGTGAGAGTGAGCAGAACATAGCCAGTCATCCCCAGAACAGTTAACTGGGACAGCATCTAGGATTGAGATACATTTGCATACCATGAGAAATGCGGTCAGGAAAAAATACATTAGAATCAAACTCTTAAATCAATATCATGGCCGGTCAAGTTACGATCGCGAGAGGCCTTACTGGGAGAGCAGTCATAAACCGCAGAGCTGTGACGCCAACCAAAACATGTCTGACCTTCAGAATAAGTGTACTGGCACACACGATCTGCTGCCTCTTGCGTTACATTGACATGCCTAGTTTACATAGACGCTCTAATCATCCCAGATGGGTCCTGACAGAGGACTTCGCCACAGTTGAAGAGACTGTAGTTTGAATCCCCTAAATGGAGCCAAAACAACCAACCTCGGAGCAGAAGCCCAACGCAGATTCTCACTGACCTTTCCGAGCTATTTGGAACATACACACAAACAGACTCGCATAAACACAAAGAACGTGATGTACACTCTAATCTGAGTTCTCTGACCTATGGCCTTGGCTAAGGGCAGCAGTTGGAAAGCTACCGTCTCCCGGGGATGCTGTGGGCTGTCAGCTTAGGTTTATATTTCTCTGACACTCAATGCAGAGCCTAACAGCCAAATCTCACTTACTGCTCCCATACCGCACATGCCCAGAAGGCCATCTCTAGCCAACATTAAAAAAAACAAATCAACCCATCAACAGGATGCAATAAAACTGTATTTCTATATGTTTATCCAAGTCATAATCTGCATGTCCCCATAAGCATCAGCAGCTTCTTACACAAACACAAAGAAATGATACAATTATACTTTCCATGAAACAAACAGGGGAATCATTTGGGCACGAAAGGCTGAATGAAAGTCACTCCAGACTGTCAAAGTTTATTAAGGCACATTAATCACTGCAATGCAGATCAAGGGCTATGGATACAGTTATTTTTGGTAAGAGGTGTAATGAGAGGAGAATTATTGTGGTATCAAAGGTTATGTGAACTTATATGCATTTAATAACCCAAGGGGCTCTGCAGAGCAGACGCGTTTGGTCACACAATCTTTTTGTTTGTTTGTTTGACTCTCTATCATGCAGGGGGGGAGGGGGGGGGCACACAGCTGAGTCACCCCACTACAGAGAATTCCCTCGGTATCATCGAGTCGCATTTCATTTCCAGGACTTTTTAAAGTGATCGTTTGTGCTTCTTTTGTCACGGCAATTTTTAATGGGATCAAGGAGAAACCTGCAGCGAGAGGTCAGAAATGAGCAGCTGGCGGCAGGCTGCACTGTAAGCACTGGGCTGATTGTGTTATGTTGTCCCCTGAGACAACGCAAATTAACTCATTACTCAGGCCATTATTTTAGCCATGCGTGACGAAGGCTGGTGGAACAGAAAACATACCAGTGCCTCAGCTGTGAAATGTTATTTCAATCATTTAACAGGTAATAATAATTCAGGTACTAAGCAGATAAACACGTGATGATGTTATACTGAACTATATCAGAGCAGAGTATATCTAACAACCCTTAAAGTTGATGACAAACAGCAAAAACCTGCTAGCAATGCAACAAAAACACCTCTACACACCATATTGTCAAAAATGACCACATTTCTAAAATAGTTCCAGCAATAAATTAATTTATAATATTTTCTGGCTTTGATGCACCTGTAGCACCTGCCAGAGGGCAGCAGGTCAAACAGGTCAAAGCCAGGCTGTGAGCTGTCCTTGACACAATTACTAATCAATTATAATTCCTTGTTAATTATGGTCCCTAATAGAGTCAAAAGGAAAGAAAGCAGGGAATGCCTCACAGTGCGAGTCATTGGCCAATGAGCTTATTCTCTCTCTCTTATACAGTCACAAAAGCCTCAGTTTAAGGCTTCACAATAGTCCTTCACTATGGTACACGGTCTATGATTGGACTATATTAATTGTAGTTAAATCAATCCAATAAGCTAGCAACACAGTGTTATACACAGTAAATGGACAGAGGAGGTTTGGAAGTCTGCAGTTATTCAGTCAGCGGAGTGTTGGTGACTGTTACCCACTCTGTAACTTCAGGTGGTCGTATCCTAATACAATACCACACTGAGTCAGTTAGGCCTTTAGAACAACTCATTCTTTCACTAATGTTTATAAAGGCAGGTGCTAGGTGCTTGAATTTATACAAGTTTAGCAATGAGTTTGAAAATGCCTTAAAAAGATTAATACTTTTGTCTATATAATGAATATTAATGTGCCTTTGGTCATTTGCATAGATTTCAAAAGCATGAATGAATGAAAACTGAGTTCATTTATTTTCCCTTTGTAACGTATGGACTCTTCTTAGATTCTTAGAAAAGAGATTATTTCACTTGTAGTCTGCTGATTGAAATGGTGAGGACAAACTAGTATTTTCATGTAAAAACCCACACCCACCAGACAGCGAGCAGTCAAAATGTTACTTAATGTATCAACATGATTTGTTATCATACCATGCAAAGTCTTTGGGCTTTTGTTGCCCTTTAGCACTTTCAGTTTTAGTTCACAGCAAGGTACCAACGTCCAAATGCTGCACACAAAAACAGACAGTTTAAATGATGTGTGTGTGCGTGCGTGTGTGTGGTTGTCTGATGGTCAATTTCCCTCACTGCCTTTAATAATAACTGTTTGAAATACCTACATGTACGCTTGATGATGATGTAACTGAAGAGCAGCGTCACTTGTTTGAAAAAAACACGTTTTCATGGCTTCGAATCAACGTAAAGCGCCATAAAATGTCCGGCAGTGTGTCTTCAATTGTCAAGCTAAATAAGCAGCTAGCGAACATGTGAGTATAAATACATAACAGCGACATGATTTATTGTTGGGCCGAGGACCTCACTTTGTTATTTTCCCTCCAAGTCCTGATTGCTGCATCCTGAAGGCTATTTGGTTTGGGAAATGGTTGACTCGACAATTAAGGCGTTTGTGTTCACTGCTGGACCACCAGCTGGTGTTTCATTCGCCAAGCGGGAGGGGATCCCTCGACAGTGGGAAGGAGGTGTGTGTGTGTGTGTGTGTGTGTGTGTGTGTGCATGTGAGAGGTGACCACAACTGACAGAGCCGCATGGAGGTAGCAATCGGGGGAAAAAAGAAGACAGGGCATTTTATTTAGAGTTTGAAGAGGCTGGGTGTGACAGCACTTTCTGGCTAACCAAAACTGTGCCTGGGGGAAAAAGCTTTCCAAAGATAACTGCTGGGGAGGTTTTTCCTTTTTTTTTTCCACTGAAGAAGGAGGAAGGGGGTCTTTTGGCTTGTCGAGTGGAAAATAATAGACAAGGTTGCTCTAAAGGGGAATGCCGATCCGTCATTCTGTCATGATGTTAGACACAGCTAGTCTTTTTCTGCTGGCTAAATAGAGGACTCCGCTCCACTGTGGACCAGCCACAACAAACTGCATAATTGGATGAATCAGTGTTGGCAAACAAACACGTAAAACTCAAGATAGTCTCAAATTAAGAACGCTGGACCACCTTGTCACACTTTGAGGGATTACAGTAGCCTAAACATTTAAGTGCTTAGTCTGAACTATCCACAGATTTAATCCTATATAAGTAATATCAAGAGTGTGACTCTCATTTACAGTTTGTCTGTTATGACAAATACATACCATCTTGTTTTCAAACAGATCATGGTAAGTCCTCAGCACCAGCAGGAAGTGTATGACCACATAAACTTGTAAGGCCAGCGACCAACTGGGATCATGAGGCACTTCCTTTCCGGTAACCTGCACATGGGAAAAAAAGCACGTTAAATTCCCCGAACGCTGATATTTCTGACACCAGCCAGCAGGCCTTTAATACTAAAACTTACCGTTAACAGTTACATTCATGCTGTTCTTTCTGACATTCAGCAGAAATCGGTATAAATAACCTTTCCAAAAACATACTATTATGTATTCTGCCTCTGGCTTGAACTGAAGCCATGGTATTCACATGAAGGCTATCACAATAAGATCTCTGCTTCACAATTATTGTGACGTAATAGTTTAAGAATATTTGAAATGAAAAAAATATTTTGCTAAGCTACTTTCGCTTTCTCTGATGTTACTCTAAATGTACTTTGTGCGTCTCTGAGCATAACTGTACAAAAGCATGCAAAAAATAACAGTCATGCATGCATTATTGGCACTATCAATATTTTATGTTTCGATTCAAGACGATGAGGCAACATGGTGGCTTCCACGGGCGTCTTTGTGTTACCAGACCGGACTGAAGACAACGACTTGCAACAACCGAACTTTCTTCTCTAAATGCCCGCCACTGTTTTCCATCACGTTCAGTGTGTGCATGCATCATTTCCAGCAAATCATCTGAATCATGCATTACAAGAGTGTGCTCTACCAGTAACAACACAACGAATGCAAAAGCACTCAGTGGCTAACTCTGAGAGCATGCCGTGTGTAAACACTCCAGAAAAGAGGTTTATGACATGCTGAAGAGAGCTAGCTTAGAACTTCAACAGTTACTGAGGAGACAAAATGCAGGAGGTGAATAAAGGATATGATGAACTGATGAAAAAGGCTAAACTTGAATGCAAATCACTGAAACTCTTGTGCAGCCAGTGTGCTCTTCTTCAAAAGGAACATTTTCTTATTTCTGTTTCCTACAAGTGGAATTTCAGAACTGGTGAAAATTAGCTTGTTGTTTTCCATTTACAGAGTCATCCAGGATTTATTGGGTGCAGCGGTTTCCCCTAAACACTGAGGAATATCTGAGTCCTTCTGTAAGAATTCCCTGACTCATCTGACCTGCTTTTGTCTGCCCTTCTGTCCAAGACAATAAGCAATTAGCTCAGCGGGATTTATGGGAATGAAATACAGAAAAAACAAGTGGCCAATCATCCGTGTCTGTTTTTCATTCAGGGGTTTCCCAGGATTTTGAGGACCCAAACCATCATAAGTGGGTCCCCCCCAAAAAAATCCCGTCCCCTACTCTGTAGGTATTCCAGTCTGCTGCTCTGCTTATTCTCAAAGAGCTCAAACACGTTGAACCTTTTTCCTCTTTCACTCCCCTCTTTTTCCTTTCTTTCCTTCACCAGCAGATATCAAGAAGTAGCCGCCCACATAAAGCCTTTCAAGATATTTCAGTTAAGTTCCAGCTCTGACCGTGTTTAGAATTACCCCGCTGGATTTAAAGAGCCAATTTAATCGTAAAGGCAAAGGGGACGTTTTTTTTCTTCTGTCTGAAGCACGAGGGAACTAAATATGTGACACCATCAGCGTTATTTCAAAGCTAACCACCGGGGCATTCGACTGGAGCCTGTATTTCTTCCTGCATACACACACACACACAGTCCTGCACGCACATGCACATTTACGCTCAACTGCAAGTGGTTTTATTCACGCAGACTGTGTTTAAAGACAGTGAAACTGAACTTATTGTGTCGCCTCTACAAAGGCTTTGCAGCTTTTATTTGATGTGGCAGTTTCTTGTAAAACTGGTAGAATATATGAGTCCTTCAATAAGGAATGCTCTGAGTCATTTAGGCCTGTGTTTAGTGTGTGTCAAAATGATGGGTAACAAAGCACGAGGGCATTTTTGTCCTTAGAAGTGATACAAACCTTTGGATTGTCGACGTGGTCGCCCAGCCGACGTTTACCGGGCTTCCAACTCGGACCGTTGAGGAACGTTAGCAATTTGTTGCTGATAGTTTTGTAGGCTTTGGATTTTTTCCACAAATACAAGTAGTAGTGCAACTAAAAGAAAAAAAAAAAGCACAACTTAGATACAAATATACAATCAAACTCTACATTTAACTGATGAAGCTAACGAAGGACTAACTGCAACAATCCATGTTTCTGTTTTCATTGGGAGGGCATTGCTCACGCGGTGCTCTGCCAATAATGATGGAGGCAAAAATAATCATAACATCCACCTGGCATTACATTTTATTGGCCTCTTTCACCTCAGCTGGGCAGTTTGTTTAGAGGAGAGTAATAATGTTATGGTTACAGAACGGCCACTCGGCCAGCGAGGGGAACATGAGCTCACACCTCATCTGCTGAAGGTGTTTATACCCCGATGGAGGTGAGCTGCTTGACCGGTGGCCAACTCGTGGTCGCCTCGTCAATGATGAAAGATAAGACTAACCTGCACATAGAGGATTTCAAATCTTTTGATTGGGAAAACCAGGCCGTACACCACTTTCTCTGTTTCCAGAGCAAAGGTACCTGAGGAGGATATCAACAGTTATGTGCAAACATGAATACTCACATAACACGAATCTCAATATTTGGAAGAATACAAGGTCAACACGGAGAAGTCAACAGTTTAACATGTGTAACTAACGTGAAACAATGATTAGTTCAGTCTCGAGAACTCAGATGACCTTTGCATGTACTTTTAGTGGAACAAATACTATGGAGACAGTGTGGAAACAGAAATGTAAAACCCATTCAACCCCTTAGAACCATCAGCAACTGCACAAAGAAAAGTCGGTTTCTTTTAGAAGCTCAAGATTTAAGCAGATGCACAGACGTGTGAGTTTACAGAGTCACGGTTTACTTCTATTCTTTCACTGCTTTCATCACAGTAGGAGAAGGATGATACCAAGCATCACAGACATGTCTGTACAGTCTCAGATATTCAGGTCTTGGTATTCTCAAGCATTCGACTTGAAGACAACTGGGCTTTTTTTAGGTCCTAATGGGAGGTATTTAACCCCTCGTGTGTTATCACCCTCAGGATCCTCTGAGGAAGCCAAGTGTTCACATTTTGAACAGAGAAGATACACTGAGAGGAGAGTAAAGGAGGCCATCTATGTCCACTGTGAATGACACCAGGTATCATCCACCTGTAACGCAGTCATGACATCCTTTCCCAGGAGAATAATATAAATATACATAAATATAGAGTTTGCAGTGCTGAGGTCATTGTATCATTTAATGTATTAGAGGTCTGAGTGGTGTGAACTGATCCTACTGTAACTGTACTAATCTACAGATGCCATCACAGCCTGAAAATCACAGTCATAAAAAATACATTTGCAAGCATCCAAAAGTAAATTATGACTCAAGAAGCAAAACACAAGCAGAAGCTCATTCAAATGACTTTCTTACCAAACAATCTGTCCCAAATGATCAGAATCCCACCATAGTTCTTGTCAATGCAGTAAAGGTTCCTCCCTGTTGAGTTTACATCAGTGAGGTTACCGCAGAAGTTATTCACATCTTCAAAAACTGTTTCTATGATCTCAGAGATCTTTGTCCCTGCATTAGATTTTCAGAATTAACTCTGACACGTGTAATCATCAACCCTTCAGTCCGTATTAAAATGTTTCCTATAAACACCATCATGTTAGATAAAATGAAAGTTATCTTACCGTGATGAACTCTGTGGTGTTTTGGGGTGTTGAAGATCCACTCCAGAGGTCCAAGGTCTCTGATCAGCTGAAAGAAAGACGTGAAATACACAACTTCACTTGGTGAAACCTTCTGAGTGACTGTTAAAATGTGTAAATTGTGATTTTTCTTGTTTATCAACCAGTAAAAAAGACATTAGGATTAGAGTTATTATTACTCGGCATCTCACAGAGAAACCAGAACGCTGTGTTTTCTTCTTGTTGTTCCCAGTAGCACAACTCCCTATTTGTCCCACTAGAATAAAGGCTGTTCTCACAACAAATTCTTTGGAACAACTGGCAAACCACAAAACGAAGCTCAGCCAGCAAGCTTGGCAGATCAGATGATGTTAATGCAGGCCGACATCAGCTGATATCTAAGCTCTCTCAGCCTGCATGCCTAAGTTTTACTGTCATGTGCAGAGGAAGAAAACAGCAGTATACAGTCACTTACTGTACGTCCCAGCTCTTCAATTTGATGCCACTTCACACATATGTCATTGTCATGTCAAGGTGCAGATAGCTCCCAGAACAGAGACATACTGTAGCACCAAATACATGTTGCTGTATATGTAATAATCCTATCTGGACAGAAGTGGGATTTGATTAACTGTTTGGCAGTAAAATATCAGTGTGGCTATCAAAAACAAAGCTGTCACTGATCAGAAGCAATTTTCTTGAAACTCTGGATGACTTAAAAATATTACACACTGCAATGGACAAAACCATGCCTCTGACCAATGACAATCATTTGGATAATCTTTAGTGCCAGAAAAACAAAACATTTCAGTAATTTACTGTTTGAAGGTTTACTCTAGCTCTTAGGATCGTTTTAAAGACTTCATAAAACCCATAATTGCATTTCTTGCCCTCATTAACAAGCTAAAGAGTTAATTTCTTCAGTAAAGAAGACCTTTTACAATATGGTGCTGTTAGCACAACTAGAGTGGTGGGAAAGAGACTCCGTGGCACTGCTGAAAGAGGTTAAAGCCATTTGCACACACCCACGCAGTCACGATCCACATGTGGTCCACTCTTAAGGTCCAATGCATCATGAATACGTTTGGTGCAAATTATTCATTTTTTGTTGGAAGGTACCAAACTGATTCATCAGCGAGTCATTACAGATTAGATCACACAGCATTTCAGACAGGTCACGTTGCTCAACTCGGAGATTTTGATGGATCGCAGCGGTGTGACAGGCAGAAATGTGCACGCTTGGACAGGATTTCTCAGTGATTCATTATTTCCAAGTAATGGCCGCGTCTGGCAGGCGAGCGTGAGAGTTTTATCTCGAATGAAAGGGGTCTCCACCACTTCACTCCAGCTCTGACGCTGCAGAGAACAGCGAGCCAGTAAATTACATGACATCAAAAAAAAAAGCCTATAAAGGAGGCATAAATTCAGAAAATTGTGACTATTATGACTGTTCTCACTAATAGTGCACTAAAAGACGGAGGGCGTTCCAAATCCATTCATTCCCTCTAACGATCGTGGGGACTGTAAACGTGATAGTCGCAGCCAGTTTAAAGGCAGGCAGAATGGTCATGCTTCTGTTTGGAATATTTCATAAAATCTCATTATTGTTTTATTGAATACAGGTTCCACTGCAATGCAGACTACAAAGGGCTCACTTAGCAGACATCATCACTGGCATGGAGACACAGACAGCATTAAAGACTTAAAAAAACCTGTAAACGCCGAACAAATTTGTGGATTAATAAGGATTAATTAATCCTTGACCCCGATAAGTATCAGGTTACAGTTTTCATAACTATGTTTATGCTTCCCCCATGTATAAATCACACAGCTTAGACACAATCATGTTCAAATTTTTTTTGTTACATGGTAACCACATGGAAAAAAATCATTTGCACCAGTTGGTGAGTCAGTGACAGTCGCAAGGTGGACTTTTCAAGTTTCACCAGAGCTCGGTGAGTCTTTGGGGAATGACTGCAACAATAACAACCACAAGGAGGTTTTTTTAAACGACTTCAGTTTGTCCAAAATGCAGCTGCTCGTCTCTTAGCTAACACCACACGTGAGCATTTTACGCCTATTTTGTTTAATATCCGCTGGCTTCCTGTTCATTATTGAATTTTTCTGTATATGAGAGATGTTTGAGGTCTTCAGATCGTCTTTTATTAGATGTTCCGAGAACCGTGTTAAAGCACCGGGGTGGTCGGGCCTTTTCAGCGGTCGCACCCCGACTCTGGAACAGCCGTCCTTTAGCGCTTCAGCTAATTTCTGATCTGAAAATTTTAAAATCTAAACTTAAGACTCGTTTGTTTAAACAGGCTTTTAAAACCATGTAGTCGAACAATCTTCTTTTGTGATGTAATGTTGTTGCATATTTTACTGTAAAGTGCTTTGGTCACCTTAGTTAGTTGCGTTAAGTGCTATATGAATGAATGAATAAATGCATTTTTTAATCCCATTCCAATGCAATACACCCAGAGTCACTAATAATGTGCATAGAGTTTAAGACAAAAAAATGAAAACATGACAGGTGGCTCATTGGGATAATGATCGCTGCTCTTATAGGAAAATGTGTCATGCAAGCCTTTAAAATTATCTTCTTTATAATGTAGTGACACCAAGTCTTTCATGAATACACACATCGAGTGAAAAAGTAAGAGAAGTTGTAGATATAGACAACTACTTTGCATTAGGATTAAAATTATGATTTCCACAGGAAAAAAAACATACGCTTCTGATTATTTAATGCATGTGTTTAGCATTTACCTCGGTGTGGATCCAGAATTGGTAGAGCAGGTTTAATTGTATGTGAACAGCAAATATGGAGGGAGGCACAGCCAGCGCCATGGGCAGATAGAAAATCTGAGGAAAGAAAGAACGAACCTGCTGCTTAAGAATTCTCATGGAATTTATTTATTCTGACATTTCAAATCAGTTCTATTTTAAACTGAACAAAACCCTTTCCACAGTCAGAGACTTGAGACTTGAACTTTTCAAACATCTGAAACACTTTTTTTTAATTAGCATTTATGTTGCATCAATTTGATGTTTTTATCAACAGGTTACGAATACAGTACGCACTCTTAGTGAGAACAAGCTACAGTGAAGCAGACGACTTCTGTGGCTCGTAGCAAACATCACTCAAACGGAGGTTAACTGCACTTATTTGCAGCAGATTTGGTGGTCGACACTATTTACAGCAGTTGGATGGTGCTTGAGTGATTGTGTCAAAATAAACCAGTGTGTGATCGTGGTAATGAAGAAACATGTCACCCAGGACAAAAGTGTGACTCACTGATTTGTTTTTAATAGTTTTTGTACACAAGGCAGCTCTGTGGCGCAGAGAACTGAAGCCCCTCAAGCTCTGGATATGCAGACAGTACTTGTTAGTGGGTTTCACTAAGTCATCACTCAGGGTTTACCACTAATTTATTCTCTATTTGTATTTGTGGAGTTAGCAGGGACAGG
Organism: Apistogramma diplotaenia; assembly: GCA_015052665.1. Lineage (NCBI taxonomy): Eukaryota > Metazoa > Chordata > Actinopteri > Cichliformes > Cichlidae > Apistogramma > Apistogramma diplotaenia. The sequence goes on from VOQJ01018599.1 coordinate 42,995, forward strand.
TGATGCACCCACAAGTCAGTGAACGCCTCATCCCACCAACCTAAAGCTACTTCGAGTGACAGCTGGTAGTTCCTCTTCTCCTTTGCAGCCTTGCTATGCTCTTCAGGTCTGCATCTGGCACCGGTTCTGTTAAAGTGGCCCTTCAGCTCAGAGAAAATCCACTACAGCGCACTGTGATTTTCTGACTGTGGAACGAGAGACTCTTTGGAGGTAGCTAGCTAGTTAGCTGTGGCTCACTTTTCAAATTACAGCAATTACTAGAACCTGTCTACAAATGCAATCATGTAGTCTGAGAAATAAACATACATCTGTGTTGGAAACAAGGTTTGACATATCCTTTAAATGGCTGAATATGACCTTACCCATGAGGCAAACTGCTGGCTGACAGACTGTCTAAGGGCAGTGGTAAGGTTGTAGTACTCTGAACTGTGATGGACCTGGTGAGCAGCCCAAAGGACAGCAACCTCTGAAGAACAAACAGTCACACACAGATACACATGATGGTTAACCGTGTAGCCTCCTACACACCATTTATGCAAACGCCTCAAAGACTCTCAGTGCAACAAATGATTTATCCCAATCAATCAAACCGTGCTCCTTCCATAATAAGCAACCGTACACTTTCATCCCCAGAAGGAGTCATTTTAACCTTGTTCCTGGCCAGCTGTGATGAAAACCTAAGGACTGAGCCTAGCTGGCCACGGGGGTGGGGGTGGGGGTGGGGGGGGGCTATTATGACTACAGGGGTATTTGGCTGCAGCTGGTTAGCGTCCAGTTTGATGTCCCAGTGCTGCAGTTTACATTCCTCTGCTGTGTTGTGATACTTGCTACATTAATATCTGTGTTACACTTCATTTTAACATCCAAAGGGAACATGCTTGTTAAGTTTCACTGGATCTCCAGGCCGTTTCCGGACCACCCCGTCTGGTCTGTGCTTTTTGGCACCTCCTGGCCACTTTGGCTCCTGCTGCTGTACTAGGAGAACAGTAACCTTCAAATACTCCAGAACCACACGGCCCTATATGGGGACTATGTATAGTAATGTATTCCTTATAATAAAAGCTATTAAAGGAGGTTTAAGTTTCATATGGCAGCCTTGATGTGTAATGCGATTTGTCAAACGATTACATTCGAGTTAAATTAGGTACTGGGATGTGTGAATGTGGTCATGTTGGTGTGGTTGAGGAGAAAATGTCAAGCTTAGAATCATGTCTGACACTGCACACACACACACACACGCACACACACACACACCTCAACCTTATTCGTAGCTCAATCAAAACACTTTATACAGATTTTTTAAAAACAGATTAATCACAAAGAAATCTGACATTTCCGAAATGCTCATTTGTTTTCCATCTAGGTTTGCCAACTCTTTGGAATTACCAGGACTTCTATAGTGATGTAGATGACACAGACACAAGGACACATTCATGCATTTTCGTGACTACGATATCGGTTTGGGTGGCTGAAGGGGGTGACGCCTGTCCTGGGTGACACATAGGGCCAAATTAGAGTAGCAATTACATAAGCATGTCTTTAGTGTGTGGAAGGAATGCAAACTTGACACAAAATAAAATATTCAAACCAGAATACCTGTCAGGTAACAGACGAAGCTCAGTGAGTTTTACCACACAGGGTGTCACAACTATTACTGTACACCACTGCCATAACAGATCTGCCCACTGTGCAATAATTACTGCTTTCTATTTAAAGAAAATAATTAAAAAATTACATCTTTAACTCTTCCTTCCTCTCCGCTTCACAAACCCGCGGAGTGTATCGAGGCTGGCAGTCGTAAAACAAAAATGGGCCGAGGGTCCGCTGCACCTGAACAAACACTGCTGAAAACTGAAGGTGAGTGCTGTGAGAGTAGATGAGCACTGCTACCAGGACTAGACCCTGAGTGAAAACTACCACTCCTGAGCAATACTCCACACCTCTCTTATTTAACAAGGTTATTGCTGGACGTCAGCAGGTGTGAGAGAATAAATGTCATGGAGAATATTTTTGGAGGTGTCACACGTGGCGTTAAACGGCATATTTTCGACCGACTCGAAAAGGAAGCGACAGGGTTGGATTTTATTTCAAACTTTATGAGACCTCTCAGTGTCACTGACGAAGCTGCCGACGAGGCAGAGGAGGAAAGTGTGGGAGGAGAGGAAGAGGGGAGGAGAGTGAGTGAACTACAACAGTCAAGCACAAAAATTATGACATTTCTTCCGCTCTGAACCATAGGGTATTCAAAGATGAACTGTCCTGCTAAGAGACATATCCAGAGGATAATCCAGCCTTTGTTCAATTCCAGCAGCCTGAAGCTTTTGCTTTTTTTCTTCTAACTGGAGTCATGCTTGGCCGGGTTCAGGACTAAGGGCGGCTAAGATTGATGTTTGTTGTCATTGATAGGAAGTTGGAACAGCTAGGCTTCACTGCAAGCCCATGTCCTCATCTCTGGACTCGGCAGGACACTGCATAGTTTGGCAGGGTCTATTCAGGAGGGAAGTCCTGTTAATGGTGAGAACCAGTGCCACAGAGCCCACGTTCCCAGCAAGAGCACAGAAATGCTGAGGACAGCCCTTCCATCTGGTCTCCAATGAGCCTTAACTCAGGATTTCTCAGGAACAGCAAAGATGAACACAAACTAATCAGGTGATGGACATTTATGACACTTTATACAACACCACAGGAAAATGCGTGTTTGTGACTGGTTGTCAGGTCTCCAGCAAACTCAGGGAAGCTAAAACATGCCACAGCCTTGCTCAACCATTTCTCCCAGTCCACATCAGTGTCACTGCAGGCATTCAAAGCAGTTGTATGTTGACTCTTAATTCATTTCAATATTATTTATTGTCAGTTCACAACATTTGTGACCTTTAGGCACTTTATACTGTGAGGAACCTCAACATCCAGACAATCCAATATGTGCAAGCACTTGGCATTAGTGGAGAGGGAAAAAAAGACTTTCAGCAGAACCAGTTTCAGGAAGAAGCCATCAACTTCCATGGCATTTCGGTGTAAGACAAAAGATTACAGGATGAGATGCAATAAACCATTGGAAGCCCTCAGCAGATTGGTGTAGAAGGGTGTATGTCTCTCGAACCCAAACTAACAGATATTTAAAAGGTGCAGTTGGCAGAAAAGGTAAAGAAAGTAAACCGCCAAAGTATAGCCACATGTACTGTACATGGTTCTTTACACTCCTCACTTGCAGGTTAAATAGTCATCAAATGAACACACAGCAACACCATAGTCGTTCATGGACTTTTCCCTTCTCTTTACTGACCTGGGTCAAGTTATTTTTGTCCCGTGTCATCAAAAACATGTTGCCTACCACAGCTGGTGAAAGAAATTTTGGATGCAAACCTTAGAGTTTTGAGATGCCTGTCTAGTTCATTTGTGGTATTCATATATGGGAAAACTAATTTAAGCAGAAATCTTGACTTTGACTCAAAAATAGTAGTTGCACCACACAAACCTGCTAAAAGACACTTATGCTCCAATACTTAAAGGGTAAGCTATATTTAGCATGGTTTCCATTTTAGCGTATTAGGACTAAAAACCATTACAGCAAATAAGGCTGAGGATGACAGGAAAGTCCCTAATTTGGAAAGTATTAGAGAAGCTAAAGTTTTTACCTACTCAAGTCAGGGTCTCAAAATCATGAAGACTTATCCACTGCATGATGAGGCACCAATAGGCAGACTGTGGTCCGCCTATTGGTGCCTCATCCAAGCACACACCATGCAACAATTTTTTGGTAAATAAACCAGTTAAAGCTTAATATACTTGTGTATGTTGCAAGCTAGAGCCACTTGTAATGAAATGGGGGCTCATCCAGGATAGTTTCATTATCCTGCTGGTTGTTGCTTGGCCTAGAGCCCATATTGGCAAAATCAGGTAAGCAGCCATGCTTTTTTTGAGAGACAGACAAACATTTATTGGTGAGGCCACATGATTAGCTGGTTGTGAAGTGAATTAGCCAGTTGCTGATATCAACTTGTTGTTTCTAGGTTTAATTTTCCACGCAGGCATGAACATGTCGTTCCAAAAACTGGTGTTCAATCCAGGTCACAGCGAACCAGCCGACCCAAACCATGGCTGCAAAATACTCAAACAGTATAAAAGAACCACCAATCCCCCTGAGTGTTCAGGTTCTTCCTTTTCATTTATCATCTGAACAGTTTGTTCTGCAACATTTTACACACAATGCAACACTAAAGCCTGTGCAGTCCAGTAAAAACCTATTGTCTCAGTATTACAGGATCAACAGAAAAGCTCTTGCAGCAGTGTGATGTAATATTTAATTTTTTGTTGAATATATAATAATGACATGTAATCAAGCTCTATAAGTCATAATCAGTCATGTAATGTGACTGAGTTAGACTTTGACATGGCCTGTTTACATCTATCTAAACCATGTCAGGAGCAGTGTTTACGTAACCAGAGTCGCGTAAACACAAGAGCCAAAGTCCAATTGCGATCCATAAATTTAGCTCTAGTAGAGGCCAGCACCAAGCGCCAATGAGTACCAATCTGTACTTTGAATAATGCTGCTATAAGAAGAAAATGCCTAAATAAAAGAAAAATAATCACCATAGGAGTAGATCTAACCACTCAAACTAAATATGGTTTTACAGTTACATCAATCAGATGCCTAAATCATCACCCTCAGAGACAAACACTTGGCATTATTAAGCAACATCCTTCTTGTGCAGCCCTGTGAGTGGTGGGCTGGCCTGTCAATCACAGGAGTAATGGGCTGTGAACAGCTCTCCAGTGTTTGGATTGGAGGGCTCTTGGATAGGGTGCCAACCCAAACAGCAACTCAGGACTCAGTGGGACAGTCAGCCAACTCTCTTCCATCTCTGCCATACTTCATGCTGTCCACACAGCTCAGTCACACACTCTAAAGTAAACACACTAACCCTGGTCAGGCCCACTTGCAGCTCTCACAAACAGGGTGTAAAAACTATGCAAAGAAAGTGACAGGAGAGGTAAAATTGATTTTCTGTTTAATTTTGTTACATCAACATTGTGCTTTAATTGATCATATTTCCACTTCCATTATTTCAGTGTACTGACTGAAACACTATTCCATTGCCCTTCATTCTATTGCTTTCTGTTGCAGACCCAATAACAGAAACCATATCTTTAATTCTCAAAGGTTTACTGAATAGAAAAGGTGATGAAACACAGAGGTTAGCATGCATCTGTCCCAATGCTACAATGTGTTGGTGGCATCAAATTAAAACAGAAAACATTTAAAAAAATAAATGCATTTACATTACCATTGTAAAGTTTTCATTTACAGGGTTAAAATGTATTTGTTTACATTTTACACAGCTGGCAGGGCTGAAAATATATAAAACATAAACATTTGCAGTAGGATTTCCCAATAGGAAATTCACATTAAACTTGAATTACTGTCTTGTATGTGTATGCCATCACCAAACAGACAAATATGTAAAGCAGACTTGGAATGAATTTACTACATGGACATCAAAGACCAAGGCGTTCAGTCCCTGTAGAACCGCAGCGAGAGCTTGGTCCAGTATTGCTGGAAATAAGTCGAACTCCTTCCTGTGGGTGTTGGACTTTGTCAGGGCTGTCCTTTGTCACCAATTCTGTTGATCATTTTCATGGACAGAATTTAAAGGCGTAGCCAAGTGGAGGAAGGCTTCTGCCATGAATCTTATCGCTGCTCTTTGCAGATGATGCAGTCCTGTTGGCTTCACCAGGTGGTGGCCTCCAGCTCACAGTGGAATGGTTTGCAGCCGAGTGTGAAGTGGCTGGCATGAGAATTAGCACCTTTAAGTCTGAGACCATGGTCCTTAGCTGGAAAAGGTTGGAGTGTCCACTCCATCTGAGGGACGAGCTGCTGCCCCAGGTAGAGGAGTTTACGCATTAGTATCTCTAGTTGATGAGAGATGGGAGAAGGGAACGGGATGTGGATGCTGCACCAGTTTGTCACGGTGAAGAGGGCGCTGAGTGTGAAAGCGAAGATGTTGATTTACCGGTCAAATACAAGCCGCTGCTCCTCCACATCAAAAGGAGCCAGTTCAAGCATCCTCGGCACTTCTTGGGTGAAGTGTTCCCAGCATGTCGTACCGGGAGGGTACGCTGGGGAGATTATATCTCTTGGCTGGCCTGGGAATGCCTTGGGGTCCCCCTGGATGAGCTGGTGGAGGTGGCAGGGAAGAGGGAGGTTGGGGCTTCTCTGCTTTGGCTGCTGCCCCCTGTGACCTGGCCCCGGAGAGATGGATGGATGGATGGATGGACACCAAAGATTAGTCAAGAATTCAATAATCAGCCTTTTGTTAAATGTAATCACAGTCTTGTCTTCTGTTCATAACTTACTGCCAGAACATTGAGATGTCACAGTAAAGTTAATCTTTTGGCATAATTGTGCCAAATTTAAAGAAATTCCCTCAATTTCACATTGCATGAACATCACTATCGGTAAATAAATGCATTTTTAAAGCACAACAAAATAAAATGCATTTGTTCTAAAACTCTTTAAAAGTCAAAAGGTAACTTTGCAGAATAAAAATCTATTATAACTAATGAAGATAATAGTGAAAATATTTAGTTAAAAAACAGAATTTCACTAATCCATCCTCATATTAATTTTTCACATTCACACTTCATCCCTCCAGTCAGTGGAAGCTTGTCCTCAGCTTTGTCTGCAGCTGAAATCACCTCTTCTGTCAAAACTGTTGACAGAGGGAAGTCTATCCGTGGAGCAAGCGGAGCACACGAGGGCAGCAGACAGCCTGACTCTGGCCTCTGCTGAGTTCAGCGACCCTCTCAGTGATCATAACACACTCTTCTTTTCCACACTTTGGTTAAAGCTGTGCATACAGGCCCTGTGGATATTATCTCCTTGTGATGTCTAGGTTCAATCAGACCAGTTTCTCTTGCTCTTATTGGACAATTTTCCCCCTCTCTTTCAACACGCACAGAGCAGACAGTAAGAGCACAGAGGCCTATAGATCACTGTTGATGTTATCTTTACCTCCCGTGAGGCCTTTCACTTGCTCTGTTCTGCTGCCGTGAGTGAGACCCCCACATCCTGACCAAACCATACCGACAGAACCAGCGAACTGGGGGGGGGGGGGGGGCAGGTTTTTTTGTTGGCCCCAC
>VOQJ01018601.1:5569-15844 GCA_015052665.1 Apistogramma diplotaenia
GGAAGGTGAGAAGGAAGGGAAAAAAAAAAAAAAACGGAACAAAAAGCAAACGTGGAAAAAGTACTGCGACTACAACGAAGCCACATCCACTACCTGGGCCTGAGCACACAACTAGCTGAAGCATACTTCAGTTCATCATCAGCCCAGGCTGGGTTTTCAATTTTGTATACTGCAAATGGGTGTGTCTCTGTCTACTGCCACAGCCAGATTTTCTTCTGTGTATACACAGCTATTGCGGGGTATATATATGTGAGTTTACACTGGATGTGTGTATACATGTTGGTGTGTGTCGTAGAGAAGCTTGCTAAAGCACAATGTCCTTCAGGCGCTTGCTGCTGGGGGATTCCTTGTCTCGGCCATCATGGAGAAGTGTGTTGATCTCCCTTACGGCCGGCTCACTGTCCTTCCCCTCCGGCTGCCGCAGCAGGCTGTGGTTGGCAATTCGCTCTGCGTCGCGGCATTTAAGTGTGTTGTAGGCAGATGACGGTTTGGACACCGGGCTCTTCAGGTGCACGGGGGAAGTGATGGGGCTGGCTGCCTCGCGCCCATTGCCAGCTTCACGAATAGCCCCTCCATTAGCCTTGGGGCTACACACCTGAGACTCCTGAGTCCGCTTTCCCTTTGTGTCTCCTCGCTCCACATCTTCAGGCCCATCCTTGCCAAAGGTGGCAAAAGTCCTCTTTATTGTGCCGTCCTCGTAATGCGGCACGTCCACCGTGGTTGCCTCGATGGACAAAGCGATGACGTTGCGAGCGTGCTCGGGCGACTTGGCGCGTGCTGGGACTGAAACGCGAGGCATCCAACAGCGGTCGGAGTGGCCTAGGATGCGGCACTCGTCTTGGCAGTGAAAGCCCTCACTCGGATCTGTGAAGGAACAAAGAGAGAACCTGATTGTTACATTTGCTCTTAGAAATACTTGATTTCCATCTTTATATTGCATCTCATCCATATGAAAATTATGATGATGCATCCTATCTACATCAGCTCAAGACTCCAGTCCCTTTAACACGACTCCGTGATCTGTGCGGCTGCATGTTTGGGGCACGTCTAATATACCAATTAAAAGATGTATTGTTAAATCAAAAGTACATTTGCAGCTGTTGTTTAATTGGCTTTTCGGTATCAGCGTTAGATGAAAGGCAGGTTTGAATATTGCAATCAGATATCTCGCAAAGAGAGACACCAGACGAGCTGCGGTGTTGCTGCACAATTCGTATCTCTCCCCCTCTTTGTCTCTATCATCTGGCGCCGGGTTATAAATATGTAATGATGTTTAACACTGAAGTGAAAAAAAAGATTTGTCTGTATAACTGCGTCTCCTGCATTTTGTTGTGTTGAGGGAAGAACATTTAAGAACATTTCTGCATCATTATAACAACAAACGAAGCTCGAGCCTCAAACTCAAATACTGTAATTCGTGTTTGTTCTTTAACAGTCAGAAGATCAGCGCTCTGAAAACTCATGTAAACACGGGTTTGTTTGTCCTGTGTCGATTTCATTTAGCAAATGTTCATGGTGTCAGATTTCTAGCATTAGCGGCAGGACTTTAAAATGTGTTTGAAAAAAGAAAATAGATCATATTTCTCTGTGCAAAACCACACTCTTATTTTTCCCTGTGCTCACATCTTAAGGAGAAACCTGCCACACACATGCACGATGACATATTTCTTTGCTCCCCTACTGCTTGTTTCACTCTAAGCGAGAGCCATCCTCCTTTTTCGGATGCCCAAGGTGACAAGAAGGGATTGTGAGAGGGATTGCGATCGACCCAAATGCATACACTTACATCTGGCAATCGCAGCTTGACAGATCACCTAATTAAAATCACTAATGATCTGTTTTTCTCCCTCCTTTTCCGCGCTCACGAGAGGCACCTCCGCTAAAGGCCCTGGGGATCGATATTTAAAGACTGCACACGGGATTTTTAGGGGCAGATATGCCGGAGTTGTCTCTCCATAAAGTATAATCCGCTGAGACTGACAGATATGACCAGTTACCACAATATGGTAACTGAATAACTGAATGAGTAAGTTAAGGATATCATGAGCCGTCTGCCAGTAAAGGGAATCAAATTCTGAAGGAGTCATCGCCTCTGGGCAAAAAAACATGAATTCCAGCACCAAGATCGCAAGCCATGAGTAACCGATGTCCATGTGACAGAAGAAGATTCCTTTCATCAAGTCAGTCTAATTGTGCTCAGGCTGGCTCTCACACACACACACACACACACACACACACACACACACACACACACACACACACACACACACACACACACACACACACACACACACACACACACGGTATCCTCTCAAATGAGCACGGGTAAGGAAATCCTGTTGCTTACAAGTCTGACTCTGTGAGAACCATCCTACATGTAGCCCAAGTACAGATAACTTAATATGTATTATTTTTTAAATATTATTACACATAATGCAGCATAATGAGGCTGCTTTATTTAACTGTTATACATGTAAACTCGTTTGAGACCCAAGAATAAATAACACGCGAGAGCCGAATCTTTCCCGCCAGTTACAGTCTTGTGATGTATATATGGAAATTTCAATGAATGCTGATTGGTCCGAGGATCAGCAATGGCCGCAATCAGGGAGACAAAAGGCATTGAGCTGGGGGGTTTTGTTTAAACATATCCAATCAAAACGTAATAATGCAATCACAACAGAAAGTTTTTCTTCCAGGTACCGAGAACATAATAGAGGATGATGAATGGAAAATAAATAAAAAAAAATTCAAAAGCGTGATTAGCTTGTCTGCTGCCACAGTACTTTTAAATCCATTTCAAAGCCTTTTTAACCCCGGATAACTGCTTTGTCTGGAACGGGACTAAAATGCATGATTTTTTTTTTTGATGTCTTTATTTTGATCGATAGCAATGAAATGAAAATTAAAAATGCATTAGGCATATTTTTCTTTTAGTCACAGAAGCAGAAACATATTTACAAAGATTATGGATTAGTGTGAGTATTTACTATTCTTATGGAATACTTTTGTTTAATATCCGTTCAAAAGTTGAACTCTATATTTAGTAATCCGAAATTTCTCCCAAATTCTTGTTTGGCATATTTGATAAAGAAGGTCTTTTCCCTCAACTGTTTAAAAAAATTTGCAAGTATCTCGGTAATGAATGCAATTTCCTCTAAACACTTTGGCTTATTTCTATAGCCTGAAGCGCTTTCTAAGGCATGAAAAGGCGAGGCACAAAGAAACATACAGAAGTTTTATGCTCTCCGCTGAGCCGTGCGTGCAAATTCGGTGAATGCCATTTCTCTCCTTTCCTTTAGGGGTCTATGAGTGAGCAACTGGGTTATAAATGACATTGTTATGAAAGCCAAGTGCTATTAACACTCACACATCCTGCCTCTCCTCACAGCTTCATAAAACGCAGATGTTGCTCTAAAAGGCCCAAAAATTTGGAGGAGGCTGAATTTAAATGAAAAAAAAAAAAAGACGACAGGCCATCGACCTTTAACAAAATCTAATCTCCTCCCATTAAAAGAATAAAAAAAACCCAAAAAACAAGCTTAGTGTAATGGTAAGAGATGAATTAAAGGCTTTTACAGCACTTCTTAGATTTGGAAGTCAACAAGTGCAGAATAGAAGACAGTGAACCCCCCCCCTGCTGTGAATGTGCATTCAAAGTTATCAGGAAAATAAGCTTGCCAATCAGCTCCAGGAACAGATTTAGAGTAAAGTACAGAGCAGGATGTCACTGGGAACATTTCCGATTCATGACTTAATTCCTATTAATTAAGGAGGTAGCTCCACCAGGAGGTACGAGCAGCAGCCTGCTTTTTGTGTGTTGTTCATTTATAATACAATGTAATGGTAATAAAGTCCAAATAAAATCATGTATCGAGATCACAACACTGATAATATCAAACATACCGCACTTTAATGTTGGCTTTAAACATGGAGCTGAAAATATGAAATAAAAATATATATTTTGCATATTTCATATGCAAAAGCTAAAGTCTCCTGATAGTACTGTCCATGTCTTGTTTGTAGTTACCTGAAATGGCATTGCTTTGCATCCACACAGAGAGAAACCCCATGTTTCACGCCATTTCATCTCGCATCTGTTACCTGCTGGCAGCCGATTCAATCCTGTCTATTTGCCTCAATCAGATGAAGGCGTCTGAACTTCGACTTACAGCAGACAGATCTTTAGTTTCAGCGTGGGAATCCCACATCCTGACAAGCTCATTGCTCAGTTTACCCTTGTGCACTGCATATAATGATCCCTTCATGTTATACAGCTGCAGGTGTTATTTGTTTGCTGCTAATGTAGCAAAAAAAAAAAAAGAGAGAAGAATCAGCAAAAGACTAAAATCCACTGACACAAAAGGGAAGGGATGCGTTCAGTGAGGGGCTGCCTCCCTGTGTAACTCCCTGAGCTTTCGCCACCTATTCTCCGTCCTGTTTGGCTACAGCACGGAGTCTGACTTGGAAAAACGGAAACGCTTATCTCTCCAAAAAGGAGCGCACACAGCCTCGAGGAAGAAAATGATGATGTAATCCTTTAAAAATCAGCATAAGCAGCAGCAAGAAAGAGAATGCCAGTATGAAGGGCCAGAGACGGGGCTGAGTGGATATGAACCAGATTCAGCTGACAAAATCGTCATTCTGAATTTCTTACTTTAACTACCACAAAGCAGCAGGGAATTGCAGTACGACACAATTCAGTCAGTCTGGGTTTATATGACGATGAACCCTAAAAAGAATCGTGCAGGAACAGCAGTATGCTATGATAAATCGTTTTACAAAGAATGCCACTTTTGTCTTAAACTACATTTTTTTTGTACTTCCTCTATATGCTGACAGTTTTGATGTAGCAGAAACAATGGATTTCAACAGATTTTATAAAAACAGATGCTGCTAAACAGACAGCCAGACAGCATCACAGCTTCCTGTGATGTAGCTCTTATGAAGGGAAATAATGTGGACTAATTTAAATCTCGCTATGCTTTACTTATGGCCTCCACAGACTTTACCAATTCCCTTTGATTTTTTTTCTTTTTTTTGCTTGTTTTTCTGTTGTTACCTCATTGTCTTTGATATTAATACCCATTAAATATTCAGTAGCAACACTATCGAAGAGTAAAAAAAAAAAGGCTATTATTATTCTGCTGTGTTGACTCAAACAGCAACACTGTCATTATGCTACAGTATGCTGCCCTTTTCATTTCTCTGTGAGTGCAGGTGTAAAATCCTAAAATCTGCACCTAATTTATGAATGTGACCAAAGTCCCGAGGACAGGCGACATGTCTCCTCTGTGGTGTGTAGAGGGTTTTCATTTGCTGCTAAAATGTTCACTTTTCTGATCTCATCTCGGCATTCCACAGTATCTTTAACAATGAGAGGGCTGTTTTCTAATTGCTCTCCATATTAATTTTCCATCCTGGCAGTCACATGGCAAAGCATGATTAAATCTAAATTGTTACTACCGAGTCTTGATGGAGCCTGTAATGCAAAAGCTGATGAAAGCATCACAAGGGAGGGTGGAGGGGGGAGAAATTGCACCAACAGAACAGAGGGCGACTGGCTGCGGTTGGTTAGTGCTCAGAGATCAAAGTAACGCTCAAGACCTAACAGGTCTGGTCTTATGCGATCCTAACACAACAAATAAGGCTTAACATCTAGTCAGTCCTAACTACAGCAAAGGACAGTTCTGCGGCCAGCTGAGGCTGAGGCTTGGCCAAGCAGCCTCCTACACTACTCACAAGGGAGAGTCCAAGCACTGCTGTCATCCCAGCCAGCCAATTCAGTCTGTGGGCCATAAATCAGCCTTGAGGCTTGGCTCCTGCGGGAGCAGCAAGATGGAGTGTGATGGTCTTGTTTTTACAAACAGTAGAGGGGCACCCTTACTGCGCCACATAAGCCATCATTCTCTGCACAGCATCGAGTCCTCTCCTTCTCCCTACAGCATCTGGTTCAGTCACATCAAGCTATCCCCCCTGAAACCCTCTAATTCATCCCTCACAGTTCCCTGCACAAGGCCATCCTTTTGTCTTCCTCTTTCATCTAATCAGTTCTACTGTCTCACATACATTGATGTAATTAAATGAATCCTTCACCCAAAAACCTTTCTCTAATTTCTGCCTATCTGTTCAGGATTCCTTCAGTTCTCCCGGTCAATTATTAATTGTCAAGAAAATTAGACACACTGTGTGGCCTTGTTAGTACTGTCTTGTACTGACTGTTGAAGCCTGGGGTTCATAGGGCCTCGGTTATATTTCTGAGCATTAGTAGCAGTCAATTTATCAAGTACAAATTCACTGTCTAATATGTCCAGCACCGCAGAGTGTCTGACAGCTCGTCACTTCTACCCGGCCCGACGCAAGATGGCAAGTTAACTTGGTTTCGAGCCAGCCTTACACTTTATTTTCTTCCTAAATGCTTGTCAATAATTGTTCTAAATGCTAGCAACAGTTCTTGCCAAATTCTACAAATTTTTACTTCCACTGCATGTTCCTTCCCTCGCTGCTGGCCTACCCAGCAAAGCTAGAGCTTTCTATAATGGGCCCTGGGTATAAAGAATGAATTTCCAAAGTGGTGTTGACAAACAATGCACTAGCCTCTAAATTGGTACAAACGGCATCTGTTTAACAGCTGTGTAACAGCAGCGGGATGAAAAAAGTGATCGCTATGCTGTTTATAAATCACTGTGTCATTGCAGAGCACTGTTTTGTTCAAAAGCAGGACCACTAGCCAATGGACTGCTTGATGTAGTGGAAACGATGTGAACTGGCTGTCATTATGACATACGTGGGTGGGCTGGTTTCCATGCCCTGGCAACAAATACTATTTTGCTGAGAGAGTTCTCTCACCTTATTGTGCCCTACTCCTACCATAACTGGCTCCTAGAGGTTGCAGTGTCTCAGTAACAGTTTTAAAGGCTCTGAAAGTATTACCCTTGGCTCTGGTCATGAAATAAAGAACACTTGAAGGGGCGTGATTTACAGTGGTCAGGTCTTGTTTGAGCAGATATCAGAATTTATGCCCTGGTTTCCATATATTACATGAGCCAGTGACCATTTAACTCTCTCTACAGGCACTCTGGACTGGATTTAACCCAGACAGAAGGGCATAGAGAACTAATCGTGGCTGCACACAGCTGTCCTGTGTTAAAGAGGTACTAGAAAGGTTCTTATCACCAGAACAATACACTTGCATGTCCACAAGATGCAGTACCAGAAAACCTCTGGGAAGACTAGTATCATGTCTGTGAGAAAATTACTCAAATGATACAATAGACAGAGATTTGGGTGAGAAGATTTCACTCTTGCAGTGTACACCCCTCTGTTGACACTAAAGCACTCATTAACCCACATCCCAATGAGATTTTATTCAGCATTTGCTGTTTCAGTCAAACTACTGTCCTTAGGGCTAATTGTTAGGCAACTAAGCAAAAATAAAACACTTGGACTTGGATTTCATATACATATCAGATACTGAAAGGTTATTAAAAGTAGTTTGATTGGAGTTTTATTATATATTTCCTAAATTCTGTACAGCTAATAACTACAGGCGATAAAAGAATTTGTAGCATGCATGTGGTTTCTTCTGCTGCAAGATAATGATGCCAACCATAACGCTGTCATAGGAAAAAAGAAATCAGCTTAATAACTTTACTGTAGTAAATTAGGTAATTTTGTGCCCATATATAACTTTCCAGGAGGAAAGAAAACTAATCAGGGTATAATTCAGTGATGAATTTCATCAGAGAAATTTCATTTTTGTATTAGAAGTGTTTTAATATATTAAAAAATGCAATTAAAGTCAAAATTAATCTTAAATTTGGGCTCATCTCGTTCACGTAATTTGATGTATTTCCAATTGAAACGGCATTTTTATGGGGGCGTGGGGAAAGTTCATGCATGAAAGAATCTTTCAAAGGTTCCAGGGACAAAATTGCAATTTTCTTTGATTAGAAAAGCACTGTAAAGCATATAAAAAGCTTTGCTTTATTTCCATATTTTTTTATTACCAACAGAAATTGTAAGAATGGTTATAATACGCTTGGTTCTCTTGGTTCCTGAGAAAACAGATGGTTTAATTCACAATTACAATCTTTGCGATTTTTTTTTCTCCTTTTGATAAACGGCATTAAGGGCAGTAAGAGTTTAGAAGCAACACAATACCAGTGAAAGATTGAAAGAGTCGGTTTCTAAACTGACTGCGTATGCCTGTGTATGCATTCAAGCAGTGTATTTGATGCACATTGTGCTACAATGGCATGGCAAATTTGCCCTTGTAAATTCTAAGCAGCCAAATTGCCCTTCTAATGATGATCTTCACATTAACCTGTACTCAGGCACTGAAGGCCCCCAGCATCAATACAATACACCCCTCAAGCTCAGCACAGCAGGCCGCCGGCGTCCCTGCTGCAAAACTGCCCTCTTCACAATGCCAGGCATCCAGACCGCCCGCCTGCCTGCCTCTGTCTGCTTGGCTCGTTTCTCCTACATTGCATCTGCAGAGGACATCTTTAAATACACTGGAACAAATGCAGCATTTCTGTGTTTAAGCTTGACCGAGCTAGCGAGCTAATTTGCTCCTAAACCCTTGAGTCTGAGAGAAGCAAAGGGGCACACTCTTAAATTACATCAATGAATGGGGTTGGCGGATAGATGAAAGCTACTGTACGTAGTGAGTGTGGATGGTGAGGAGAAGGAGACATGGCCTAAGGATGGGAGCACGTCGGACTATTATTATTATATTGCGGCAAAAGCTTGAAGTAAAAACAGGTGTAAAAGTGATCCAAGACTGACAATTAAATATTCTTTATGAAACTTGAATATAAGTCTAATAAAAGTACACACTTTTTTTCACAACTACCAAGAATTCTAATTGCATTTTATTATGATTATTACTATTATTTTTTGGTGCAAACATTTCACATAGTGAGAAATGATTACTTTTTCATCCCGTGAGTGTTATTTCTTTAAACCGTCTGAAATGCACACCGGGCAGAAAACCGATATCTCCGATTTCTTCTCCCTCTGTGAACTTCTGCTTTGCCTCAAAGGAGTGGCCTTACATAATTAATACAAAGTGAACATGACTGAATGTGAAGTCACATTATGCAAGCCAGGACTGTTTCATATTCCATTTTATCTAATATTTTCCATTTTTCTTCCATTTTTGGGGAAAACAAAAGCAAAATATGACAGTAACATTGTGATTGTGGTAGCATGGGGGTGTGATGGGCAGGTTATCAATACGGAGGAGGTGCGTCACTGTGGAAAAGCAGGTCATGGCTTGAAAAACCCCCCTAAAACAGATCTGCTGTTTTCTACCGAAGCAGACAGACAGCATCACTTAGCAGCAGATAAAAGAAATAAGAAAAACACAGCAAGGTCTCCATTGCGTACAGATACATTAGATTTCCTCCTACTGGGCAGAGGAAAAGCAAAAAGGAGGCCTTCTAACACTTTCTAATGCACTTCCATTTCTCTGTCACAAAGGCCAACCTGTTTGGCATCTGGGAGGCATTCTGATTCTCTCCCAGGTTCTCCATTATCCACCACAGTGAGCTTTGCACCATGATACCACTTAATATAAGACAGTCACAACCAATGTGTGTAGCATTAGCCACCCACCTGCCAGTGCTACACTATATAGAGGAGTGTCACTGGTGAGGCAGAGCTACAGCAGTATCTAAGACACAGATTGAAATGGAGGTGGAAGACTGGCCTGAAGAAAAGAGAGAGAACTAATAAGCACATCTTTTCTGATTTAAGGAACATGACTATAGCATACATAAGGATGATAGCAGGGGTCTGACACAGTGGTAGTAATTGGATTTCTCAGCCCCTGTGCCCACTCATGATAACATGCTGAGCTGTGACATGAAAAGTCCTTATGTGTGGCAAGAGAGCAAGGTGCAGCAGAGTGGAAGTGACAGGTGTCAAAGATCCAATTCCCCTACTCCTCTCGATCCTTGGGTTCCTTTCCTCTGGAGACGGCTGAGGAACAACTTGCCCCGTGGTAAAGCCAAACACCAAGTTTGACATTCAGTTGCAAATCCAAGCTAGTTAAACCTATGTAAAGTGCAACAGAGGAGAAGAAGGGTGGAGGAAGGGCGGTATTAGTGGGGGGTCTCTAAGTACTGTGGGTAGAAGAGGTCATGGCCTGATTGCTTGCTTTATTTATTTTCTGATGCTGATGTGAGCTGAATACGGACGAGCACTGAATTTCTAAGATGAGCTGGAGAACACACAAAGGAGCCCGAGACCCCTCGCTGCAGATCT
>VOQJ01018602.1:0-10873 GCA_015052665.1 Apistogramma diplotaenia
TTAATGAGAAGCGTGTTTTTATTACCCCCCCCCCCCCCCCCCCAAAAAAAAAGCACAACTCACATATAAACTGTCAGCTGAGCTGCTTTTTATGTGAGGTGTCAACTTCAGTAAAATACAGCCTTTTATTTAATAACAGTCTATTATTTTTAAGGCACAATTAACTTAGATGAGTAATAATTCATTCTTAAAAGTCCAACATGTTTTAAAATGAAAGAGGCACATTTCAAATCTTCCCATAAAGGTCAGTGATTGTTATTTTTTGCAGGTTTTAGTACCCAGTAAGGAACTGCTGTTGGCAGGAAAGGATGCTGCTGCTGAGTACGATGAACTAGCCGAACCTCAGGACTTCCAGGATGACCCCGAGTAAGTTATTGCACGAACACGCGCTCGCTCTTAAATGTAATGGCGCGAGAGAACTCTCAGCCTGATATCTGTGTCTTCTCCACAGCGTTGTTGCCTTCAGGAAATCCAACAAGATTGGATTCTTTATCAAAGTGATCCCTCAGAAGGAAGAGGATACGGATGTCACCGTTTCTTTTAAGATGCGACACGACTTCCGCAACCTCGCAGCTCCCGTCAGGCCGAGCGAGGAAGGAGCCGACACTGCCGCCGAAGCCATCTGGCTCACTCACCACGTGGAGCTGAGGCTGGGGCCGCTCGCCCCCTGAACGCGAATGCCGTGCTCACCAGTGTTAGGCTCATCGAACTAGTTTCTCCGAACTGGGATTCATTTAATTGTAAACTGATTTCGGATTCGGCTCATTGATGTTTAAGTTGTGATATGTTTCAGATGCTGTTGCTGTGCTTTGGCTTAAGTCACATTATCAGGTTGTTAAAAATGCAGTGAGTGCAGCTCCCTGTGCTGCGCAGTTCGTAAAAGAATATGAAACCATGACTGGCTGCACACTCATGACTGTAGATTGTTGGTTCAGTTTATTGTTGCTGACGTACCAAAACCTCCTTTTTCTCATCTGAAACACTACAGAGTAAGAAGCAGTTTAGTATGTGGGTACTTAGAGAACAGATCCTTATATGTGCATATAGTTGCATAGTTGATTAAACATTTGACTTTCTTTCTCTCCAGCCTTGATGTACTTTTTGTCTCAGCTGTGCTGTGGTTATTTTGTACGTTTGTCTCTACTGTTTGTAGAAAATCGAAGTTTTAAGTTCAAAGTGAGTGAGATTATAGAAACTGATGAGTTAAAGTTTGTGAGGCGAACGAGCAGAATCAGAAATCAGAACAGAGAACAATCTGAACGAATCCCAGCCGTGAAACACACACACACACACACACACACACCTCCGCGCTTTCAGCTTGTGAATCCTCATCCACATTTCTTTAGACAATAGTAGGATAATGACTTGCATGCTTCACATATAGTAAAAAGTGCACACGCTCGACGGTGTCGTCACAGTTACAGATTCTGTAGTTTTCTTATCAAAAAGATCTTTGGATAAATCAGGATAGTTTTAATGTTGTGTGAAGTTGCACAGTTAACGGCACTGTGAGGAGGATTTATGACAAGCTGTATGAATGACATGAAGTACAAAGTGCCCATCATTTCTGTGTATTAAAACACTATTTTTGTCTGATTTGAAAACCTGCTTTTGGTTCATAGAGCTCACTGACCTCCCTGTCAGTGTGTATTGTTAGCTGCTGACATTTTTTGGTCTCTGTAAGTTAAAGAGAAAAACACAACTGTCCTGACATCACAGTTAATCATCTGTACTGGCTAATAAATAATGCTGTCAAAAAGAGCTCTTTGATGTCTTATGTTACAGGTTGATATGAGTTTGAAAGTCCACACCATGTTCCACTGCGTTCCTGTTTGGGGCGAGGCGTTTGGCATAAACTGGGTTTCTGGTGCTTTTCTTGCTGTTGTGCCTGAAAACGAGGCTATTAAAGCAATGAAGTTAAAACCGTGACGCTGCAGACACGACAGCTACAGTTCCTAACACACCACCTGTCCTAACGATGAGAGAAATACGTGTGTGTGAACCAGAAAACCCCTGAATTCATGTTTTTATACCCAAATTAGAGCCGACACACTGGACTTCTGTGACGAGTCAGAAATCCAAGCATAAAGTTCAACCACAAAACTGTGTTTTTCTGTTCAGGAATGTAAATGAATAGTTAATCAAGAAATAATGCGCTTTATTATTTTTTCTACTTTTTTGTCAAACTTTTGAAAGTTCTCGGGTAACTAATTATAATTTAGCATTAAAATATTTTGATTAGAGAGCTTGTGGATTTACCAATACTGTTAATGTAGGGCAGCTGTGACATGACACTGAGGTGGGCTAATACATTTTTAAGCACATTTTTATATAAAGATGCAGGTGATGTTTCTCTGTTCTTTTTTTAATATAAAAGTTTTTTAATTCATGTAATACAACACAAAATTTTATTTGATGACGTGCATGTGTCTTTACAGAACTATGTTAATTAATCCCCTGTTTAAGATATACATTTCATCAGTCGTCCAGTTTAGTCTGTATTTATAAAATTAAACCCACAGAAAAGAAATAAATTACAGCAATGAGGGAAAGAGAAAAGCAGTCCAGCGGAATCCTTTGAATCCTTTTTAAGCTGTAAATTTTTTTTCCATAATAAAGACGACTTTTAGCTGATTCCTCTTCATCACGTCTGTCACGCTCGTGTTTTGCTCTGTTACTCAATCTCACCACAAGATGGCGCCACAGCCAAACTTTTTTTTTAGATAATCGGCTGCACAAAAATGCAGCTTTGGGAGGACATGAGAGCATTCAGATGCAACCTTGATCTTGAACGCATCCACCGACAGTAACTGTGCCTGTGAAAACACAAGGCGTTCTTCTTTTCTTTTCTTTTTAAACTGGAAAAATAGTTTTTATGACCCGAGCAAAGCTGCATTTCAGCACGCAAGCCATCAGAACGAGATGTCCACTTAGTAACAGGATGAGAGGAAAATAATTTGTATTCCAGCAGATACCATTTTATATTTAACACATATCCATCTTGTTGGGAGGGGAAGATTTGCACACTCGTGCAGTTTAATGCCTCCGAAAAGGCAGATCAGATATGCGGATGCTGGTATGTTGCAGCTCCCTGACGAGGCCCTCTGCTGTGTAAACAGACCCACTCCATCTGGGTAATAAACCCATGATTTTCTTTTATCTTCTGGAGATATAAACAGCCCAGAAAAGTGGTCTCTGCGAGAGCCATAAATCACCACTGAAGATGAGGTAATAAAGCACACATGGGATGGGGGTTGTTGTGGTGGTGTGTTGGGGGTGGGGGGTGCCATACCACTGAAACAGCACAGGCTCCCTCTTCAAACACAGCTGATGATAGCAGTAGCTGATTTCAGTGCCCTGCAGTGGTGTAACCAAGCACACACTTTCTGGGTTCCTGCTCTACTGCTGGGAATATCATACTTTATTTAAAAAGACGAGTCTATATTTGTAAATCATGGCCACAATTTCTGTTCACCTAAACTGACATAACTGAAGGGAATGGACTGAATATGGTGATTTATGCAGTCATCTTTTAACTGACTCATGAGCAGCCCTTGAACGATCCCCAAAAAACACCGTCTGGAGGATAAATTCTGGATCGCGCTGGTCAGGATAATATTTTCCTGGATCAAGACGGGAATTACTTCGCACTCGGCATCAGCGTGTTCTTATTTGCAGAACCTCACACTGTAAACAGCGCAGAAATCTGACCCGTGTCCACGTTATCGAGATTAGAAATTAAAATCCAGCACAGCTTGTATCGTGAGCAGGTTAGGCAGGTCTCTCCTGCTCCTCTGTTTTCTCCTTTTGAAGACATCTTTATTTATAAAGACTCGCGCAGCCAGCCTTGACCAGATGAAAAATTCCTCACTGAATTACAAGTTTGACTGCACCCAGGACCTTTCCACAATTACGTCATCACCCAAACCGCCAGTAACTCACCCACAGAGGAAGCATGACACGGACAAACAAAAAGAGGAGAAAAGCAGCTTAAAAGAGGAAGAAAATGCTGTTTGTCTAATAACAAGAAAGACACAGAAAACTGGCCACCTGCTTTTTTTCCATGCCCCTTATTTCGCAGGCCAGCTGTGCTGTGCTCGGGGATCGAGGTGTGTTTTATTTGTTAGCTGCCAGGTGAAATGATATTGCCAGTGTCTGTATTTTTACTTCTTGTGGACCACAGTACTTTGACGTGTTAGCCCAGGTACGAGAACCTGAGATCTCTGTTTAGTCACCCCCCTCCCCCTTTTTTTTTTAGGTTGAGCAGGAGGCCCAGAGGTGCTCTAAGTGATGAATCACCTCTTCCATTTTCTGCTCACCAGACCATCATCTGGTTAATTAGTTGTAATTGATGATGTCTACCCTGATGAATAACTGGTGAGGCATTGGGGGGCTTTCAGTGCTGGGAAAGCCAAAACTGTGAAACCTGAGCTTTTCAAGAAGAAAAGGAAAAAGTACATTTTCTCCTCCGACATGCTTTGAAATTCTCTTTCCATTTTCTCTCGCTTTGCTTCCACCCTGACGGCCGTAGGTTGGTTGGAATGTTTATTTTGGCTGAAAATGAGAAAGCAGCTGACCTTCAACACTCTCTCGGAAGCCCCGACCGCCTTAACTGACAGATACGCAGCCACGGTCTCCGCTTTCATTTATAATTTGATCAATAAATGTGTGGCAGGACCCCAGAGTGGGGCCGGTGCTGAGAGTGAAGCCTGTGACGTCTCTGGAGGACAGAGACATCACAGAGACAAACTGTAAGTAGAAAAGAGAATCTTTTTTTCTTTTTAAATCAGAACTGGCCATACCTGAATGACGTGTTGCTAAGCGAGATATGCTTGAAACAGGACCAGTATGAGCACTCACCTGTCAGATAAAGCACCCGTGCCACCACACAGTTCTTATGAAAGAAAATTAACTTTTGTTCCAGACTGTAAACATTTATTTCTGCTGTAAAGTTTTAGCATTTTAGCACTTGAATAAATGGGGACAGAGTTACTCTACTTTTGTACGGTGCCTCGAGTGGCCATTCGAGGAACTGCGCTCCTGTTTTGCTGCTTGCCAAATAAACCTTAGAAGAAAAGTAAAATAAATGAAAATGCCATAAAGGTTTACCACGAATGTGTTTTTGTTTGTTAAAATCCCAATATTTCTACAGGCAATGTGCATTCACGTAGCACAGCACAGCTTGAGCAAAAATGGGATTAATCATTGGTTGTGCCACAGGCAAACATTTTGTTATTCAAGGAGAGGATATCAGAGAAAATGAAAGAAAGATTAGATCACATAAATACTCTGCTGGAGCTGATCCACACTGCTGGATAGGTTAAAAACACCAGGTTTTTGCTACATAAGCAGAGATGTCAGATTTGACCCAGTGACATCAACAAGAATAAGAATTAAAGGCTTTCTTTAGCTTAAACTGAGGACTGGCTGTAAAGCACACAAAAAGGGACAGATAAAATAAATGTTACCCAGAAAATGTCCTGCAAACTAATTACGCACATTAATTTTCTGAAATCAGGAAACAGAAATCACCTTTATAGACAGGTCTATAAGAAGAGTCAAGTATCTCTGCACCTGCTTCAACAAGATCCTAATTGAGCAATATAAACCGCAACCTAATCCTCTGTGGTCTACAAGTATCATCCAAACAAGGTTCATTAATTAGAAGAATTACATGCCCTGGAGAAAGTCAGACACACACCAGCGGTAGCGCATTGTTAAGTAAATAGATGATTTCAATTAGGGCAACACTTGCAAAAGAAGAAATGTTGTTGTCTCAATGTAAAGCCGCAGGCTTCTTGGGCAGCTAAGGCCCATTAGGTTCTGATGGAAGTGTGCTTGCAGCTGAGAATGTGTGCGGTTAGATGTCCAAGAGCAGAGACGACTGGTTTCCGCTGTGCAGCCGCCCCAGGGCATACAGCCAAACCCACTGAAGACCAGCCCAACGTGAGCCACCATCACACTGCAAATACTGTCTATCCACATTCAGCACAGGTAAAGACACGCACACGCGCGCACACACACACACACGCATGCACGAGCTCCCATCGAGTGCTGTATTTCACCCCTGAGAGGTTAAGTTAAATCAATGTGTGGAATCAATGAGAGCATCACTGGATTTACAGTGCAAGAATATGAAATGTCAAACTGTAGATGTGGATTTGTGACTCTATCAGTGGCACATTTCACAGGGTGAAGAGTCCCTAAAAGGTAGAAGTCTATAAAAGTCTGCGAGAATGAAATGTACTTCACTCCCTCAGACTCCGTATGTGTTCTGGGATGAAATAATATGTTTCCCCTTTGCATGGGGGACAATTTTCCACTGATGGTGCTTTGTTTATGGCATGTGGCTACATCTGTTAGGGTATCTGTTTCTGATGACACCCCCAGTGTAGCGGGCTGTGCTTTGTTTAAGTATTGGGTCCATCTTACTATTTTCCTATCCAATTAGGATTAAGCTGAGTTCACATGAGGGCAAGAATAGACTGTGGACAGGTCACCACTAGATCACAGACCACACTCATGTTCAGACTACTAATAATTCTGACAAAGCCGTGGATGACCTCTAATTTCCTGCTTCTAAATTCAGACAAACAAAATACAATAACAAAAAGTTCTTGTACTCGGCCCTAAAAATCTTAAAACATGGTGTCTAACCAGATACTTACTCTGGATGATATTATCTTGGCCTCCAGTAACGCTGAGAAGTCTCGGAGTCCCTTTTGACCAGGATATGTCCTTCAATACACATATTACAACTGCATTTGCAAAATATCTCTAAAATTAGAAGCATCCTGTCTCAGAGTGATACTGAAAAACTGGTTCATGCATTTATTACCTCTAGGCTGGACTATTGTAATTCATTATTATCAGGCTGTCCTAAAAACTCCCTGAAAAGCCGTCATTTGATCCAAAAGCAACAGTACTGACAGGGACTGGAAAGAGAGAGCACATTTTTCCCATATTGGCTTCTGTTCATTGGACCATCCCTTAGTTACTCTGCAATAGGCCTAGGCTGCTTGGGGCTTCCCATGATGCACCATGTTTCTTCTTCACTCACCTCTTTTCACTGTGATCATACACGACTCTGCATTTAATCATTAGTCAGTGTTAATCTCTGTCTCTCTTCTACACTGAGTCTATTGTCCTGTCTCCCTCCCATCACACCCCCCAGCTGATCACGACAGATTGCTGCCTCTCCCTGAGCCTGGTTCTGCTGGAGGTTTCTTCCTGTTAAAAGGGAGTTTTATTTTTTCCAACTGTCACCAATTGCTCGCTCATAAGGGGTCTGATTGTTGGGGTTTTCTCTTTAATATTATTGGGTCTTTACCTTACAATATATTGATCATATTTAAGGCTACAAGGCTTTGGTTTAAAGAGACCATTGTTGTGATTGGGTGCTATATAATTAAAATGGGGTTGAGTTAATTGGTCACTCTAAAAATTGAATGTGAATGGTTGTCTGTCTCTCTGTGTTGGCCCTGCAACAGGCTGGCGACCTGTGCAGGGTGTACCCCCCCCTCTCGCCCTATGTCAGCTGGGATAGGCTCCAGCCCCCCCCCACAACCCCGAACGGGATAAGCAGTAGAGAATGGATGGATGGATAATTAAAATGGTATTGAGCTGAACTGAACTGAACTGAATTAAATGGAGTGTGGGGGTGAACCAATGCACAAGATGCAGACCCCACACAGAAAAGCCCCAACTAGCAGGTTCAAACCCTTGTTTTCCATTCAAAACCTGCACCCATGTGCTGAATTAAAGAAAACATTGTCTGTAAATGAGATATTCCAGCTCAGCTGTGGAAACACAGGCAGCTTCAAGATCTCATGGAGAACACAGGGCTGAGTTACAAACAGCAGCAATGCCCGGCGAATTTCAAAACAGCAACATAAATGAAACAAGCCCTGATAAGCCTCACAACAGAGTGGACTCTACATTCTTTCAGATTGTATTTACACAAGGATGTCTGCAGGCAGAGTGCTATGGTCTCTGTTTATCTACAGACTGGATGGACCTGAAGGGTGTTTCTCTGCAAGGACATCCTCAGGCATTGCCAGGCCTTGCCACTAGTTGATGTTGCTGCTGGGAGAATCTAAGTAGCCGGAGCTTTGTTTGCTTTTCTCCAAACCATGTTGCTCTCTTTAATTTCCTGTTGATGAGACTCACAGATCTGATTTCCTGCTTATGCGACACAGATAATCTTGTTGCCACTCCGCTGACTTTAGCAGGGAAGAATTTCTTCCTTCTTCTAGAGAGACTTTATCTCTAGATCCCCCAACTCGCTGCCGTATGCATATCATGGTTTCATAATTTGGTTTTGATAATTAATCATTTCATTTTCAACATTTACCACTAACAGCAAGACGTTTCTACCCAATAAGTCTGACAGCACATGGTGCATGAAGAAGGAATAAGTAAAAGAACCGAGATGGACAGGGAGGGGTCCTAAACAAGGAAAATATGCCTTCAAAGGTGAGGAATATTTTGGTCTGGGACCAATCTAAAGCATCTGTCAGGCCTTTCCTGTATCACGTCCTCTGATAATACGCAACAAGCAGAGCTCCCAATAGGAGCTGGCTTCTTTAGCAACACTTTTGAAATGACACGTGCCTTCTTCTGCAGTATCAGTGGCAATCAGTGGGCATAAGCCGGCCCATTATGATGTCAGCATTAGCAGGGCAACCAAGTGCAAAGTCATGACTGACCGCTATCTACACATAGGAGCTGACCCATAGCGACAGATGGGGGAGTACACGGCAGGCTTTGCAGTACATGCTTGACATCTTTCCATTTTCGGGAGGATGGATGAGCTTGACCCCTCTGCACTTGACCTTGTTTCCCCTGAAGTGAGAGTGGCACATTTCCCCACTGGATCAGCATTTCCTGGAAAAGTTTCCTTTGGCTAAATGTTAGAAGAGAGACCACCTCTGAGGTGCAGCTTCGTACATTTTCAGACTCACATGGAGAACTTTTTGTTGCTGTTGAGGCAGTCCTTTAAAACTCTGAGTATGAGTAAAACAACATGTGGGTGTAAAGCCTCAGGACTCTGATGACTTCATGTTTTTCGTGTTCCTTGCACAACATTGTTAGCAGGAACTTTTGCCAGCAAACGTCCAGCGCGATTTGTTGTTAAGGTCCCTTGTCTCCCTCACTTCACTGAGTTCATAAATATTTCTGTGCTGAGGGTTATCATAGCATGACCTCATGAATAACTGGACAAAACATTCCTTCTCCTTCTGCATAGAATACAAATCATTTGCATCAACCCCACTCATTAAAATCTTCCTCACTTCCTCTTTCTGTATTTCTTTGACTAGTTTTCCATTTCTGTCTTTCTTTCTCTCCACCCAGCCTGTAATTAGAGGGATGTAAAAAAGCAAAAAGAAAGAAACGCTCTGCAGCTGACCAGAAACCTTTTGGGCACATTTGCCAGCACATAGCTTTTAAGTGGGTCATAGAACTGAAAGCCAAGTGTGGCTTTTTAGTGCTGAAAATGCCCCTCTGGAAGTAGAGAGCGCCAGGCCCAGACAGGGAATCCAACCAGAAGGTCAAACACCCCCTTAATCAGGACCTTCAAATCCCAGACACCTCAGGGAATGTGGTACTGAATTTATTAGCGAGCTTTTAGCCCGGCTTGATCACCTGCGGGCTGGAACAGAAGTAGGTGGGGTTTTTTTGAGTCAGCCCGAACAGGAACTTGGTCCTGCTAGCTATTTATTTTCTCATTTTCTTATTCAGCACTGCAACTGGATAGGCCCGCACGGCTGCTGCTGGCTACAACTAACAGGCGTGTATTTCAGGCTGTTTATATTTGGTTGTGTATCCAGGGATACTTTTAAAACTTTCATGGCTGTTACATGAATACCTGATGAGTTTACATGTAGCGATTCATCGCCACACTTTCTCTTAAAGTCATCCCACGACAGCTTATTCTTTACTTTAACTTTGCAGCCTGTGGTTGTTAACGTTCACATACGTTTTCCACACTTGTTTTAATGATTTCTGCGGTGTTGCATTTCAGTTCTAAGGGTTTATGAAAGGAAATGCATTACAACCCAAGCTGCCAGTTAACCTTGGCTGCAGCCAGTAATTAGACTTGCCAGTGGAAATCGCACACTGGTTACTGACTCAGTTAGGAAGCACAATGATGGTCTGGATTAAATCCCAGAGAGAATGGTCCATGCTTGCTTTGGTTCTGCAGAATATAATAATATTGTTGTGTTGCACTGGTTTGGGCTCAGCCCTCATGTTCAGAGGTTTACACACAGGAAGAGGCAAACAGTCATGTGGTCACCAGTGACCAGGGAATATTCATTCAAGAACTTGAAATAATGAAAGGACAAAGTAAAGCAATTAGATGTTGCTCTGTTGCTTCGTAGCCGACAGTTGGTTGCTTGTGGGTCTGGTTGAGTGGATAACTCTGTTGTGTATTTTTTGACCCTGTCATATGTGTTCCTATTGGATCACGTCACCTCTGAGTTGATTTGTGCTCCTTGGATGGTGCCTTTCTCCAAGCTGGAAATTAATTTCTCTGACTTTCACGTTCACGTGATTCTATTGTGGAAACTAATGTCGGTCATTCTGTTCAGACAGCAGTTAAATTCAACGCTTACAAAATCTTCTTACCGTCGACACATTTTTGTGTACGATGTCAATTTGGCAACTTGTGCACAAAAATTTTCTCTATCCAAGTTGCTGGAAAGACTTTCTCTGATTTCCCTTTGCAAAGTAATTTTAGTGATTATTCGCAGACCACATGAATTCGGAGCTGTTTAACTTGCCACAGGTTATATTACTTGCTATAGCTGCAGATTTCATGAAGATTTCACCCACACACACACACACACACACAAAAAAACTGTGACATGAT
>VOQJ01018603.1:12637-23100 GCA_015052665.1 Apistogramma diplotaenia
CGTATCTGTTCTTTTCCAACTCAAACTTTGTCGCCCAGTGAAGACATATTTTAATGTACTGGCCTTCAACACAGTTCAGTGTATCTGAATGTACAGTTGTGGTTTACATGAATCGTGAGCAGGCCATTTAACTCTTCTACCAATTCTGCTAAGAATCAAATACCCAGACAGAATTATGCCAGAAGCTTGTTCTTGGCTATCTAAAGCATCTTGTTGAGACTCAACAAGGACTTTAACCAAAAATTAGTGGGGATGTAATTCTTCTTTTTAGTCATTTATTCTGTATAATCATTCCACCCTGGAAACAAAAATCATTCAAAGCCCCAAAATCACCGTGACATCCATGAACAGCAGGAGTGCACACAGGCTGGAGACCACAAACGTAAGTCCCCCAGCATCTGACACAGATGCCATGAGACCAGAGGCCGTGTGCTCTGCTGGTGCTCTCGCTGCTGTGGGACAGATGCTTATGGTAACCACGGAAATGGCAGAGAAGATTGTTGCAGCTGTTGGGAATCATATGCACCACATTTGCATGTGGAGGCTTGAAGCTTAGTGCCCCTGTGTTGCTGAATGACAGTCACACAGCAGCCACATGTATGTTTAAAATAACTGGATGCACACACTATAATTCAGTCAATATGCATCATGTGCATTACACAAGGAATGCCTGTGACATACTGCTGCACTCCCACACTCACTGTGTGTGTGTGTGTATACAATAATTTACTCTGACAAATGATGTGTTGAGCTTTTGATTCCTTTTCTGTAACTTCATTTTCACTCCCTTCGTTCTCTCCGTTTCTCTTGCTGACGAGCTGTAATCAGCAGAACATTTGTGAATGAATCTTTAAAGTCACAGAGAAGTTAAAAATTTTGTTCTCTCTCGCTCTGTGTGTGTGTGTGTGTGTGTGTGTGTGTGTGTCTCCCGCTCTGAGTGCCATTAATGCCCCCACTCATGGTGTCGCTAAGAACAACATATTAGTCTTTTCTATCGCACCATTAAACACGGTGCTGCTGCTCGTACAGAGGGAGAGCTCCTTTGTTGATATCATGTAAAGCACAGACTCCGATTTCTGTCTGTCAGTCCATTAAATACAGCTAAGAATTTAATTTAGAGCATTTAAGTTCACATGTCTGTGAAGGCAGATGAGCAAATGCTTTTGCCAACATTTAAACTCCTCAGCTGTGCTAATGTTAGTGCTGATTGCTATTAATTTGTATTTAGCTCCCGCAGTTTAAACACCTGCTGAATCCTTGGCAACAGATCTTACCCTTGAGCTCCAATTCAGAGTTCTGCTGGTTATCCTCATTATGGCACTAACACTCATACATTATTAGGCTTGTCAAGGAGGACTTTGGCTCAGCAAAGTAGAGAATCTATGAGGTACAACATACAATTTAAACATGCCTTTTGCATCAGCTGGAGTGCTCGTTAAAGGATTCAGAGATGCTTACATGCTTAGTTTATCTGCAGAAAGCTGAGTTATGGGGTTTGTAAGAATTAGAAATCTCTTCATTCATCTTCCTCTTTTTGTCCTCACTTCATTTCATCCTTTTTCTACCACTTTCACTTCCCCTCCCTCACAGCCTGAAGACTCCCTCTGGTTTAAACACAGACTCGGTTTATTGTAAAGGGATTAGTGTTTGTGTTGCCTTGTTACCCATTGCTAAAGTTTCCAGCAAAGTTTTACCTCATGTTCTCTTTTTTTTCTTTATATAGACCATGTTTTACATGGTCAGGGTGTTACAGACACATTATCTTCATTGGCTAACAGGCAGTTATAAAGACATACAAACCTGTCACCAGTAGACTAAATATGGAGGCAGGACCTGCACAGGCTAACAGGACAGTGTGAAAGGTTGTGCACGGCTCCTCGAGCAATCTGGCCCCTCTGTGATACTAGCTCCCAGTTTGGGTTCAGTAGACAGACATCCTGATACTGGATCACATGACCCTGGATCATCACATAATGGTGCTGCTGTATTTTCAGACTTCTTCTTCTATATGCCCGCACTGCATGTCAGAGTGTCAGGCAAAAAATGTTTGCAATTCCTAAAACAATCAATGCAAAACCCATTGAATTAAAAGTGCACTTGTTGGTTCTTTGATTTAATATCTACAGTGGTGGTTTACAGAGTCAAAAATGCTGTTACTGTCCAAAAACGTACAGTTTGGGCTTAACTCTGTTGTAGATAATAAGCAACAAAGAATGCAGAGCAACCAAAAACAGATGCAAAGCTAAAAATATGCACAATATGGCTGCAAATAGAACCATAACAATTATAAAACTCCACAGAAGCTAAAACAAAAATATGTTCCATCTCCTCTGCTGCCTCATTTGAAAATGTTCTTTAGGCGAGTGAAACATCTACTGTATAGTACATGAGTCACTCTTTGCTTTGCCTCATTTCCCTTCTTTATTAGTCAAACATGAGGAAATCACTTCATGTCTGTTAACACTGTGTTTGGTGTGTATTACTGTATATTACTGCAGGCCTCCTTAGCAGAAATGTCAGCTTTAATGTTCTCTATTTAAGCAGATGCCATTTTGACTGGAGTGAGCGTGGCAACTATTTATTTTGTTCCATTAAGAAAACCTATTCAGCGCGCTTTGATTATATTTGAAAAAGCTGACAGCATGTGAAAAATTTAATGCATGACGATTTTAATGACTAAGCAGTAGCATAATTGCAGTTCTTCTTCAAGTGTGCTCTGCAACACCATTATCAGCAGCAAAAATCAACATTTCTTTAATAGCGTGGGAATAGTTTTGCTTGTTTTCGTTAGTCATTTCTCCATAAAGCTTAATGCATCATGATGATGCATTAAGCTCGCTCTCCATTCATTCCTATGGAGCCTCTGCGATGAGGCGACAGTCGCTTGTCCTCCTCCAGCTAAGCGACCGGCGACATTCCTTCATGTGAAATTTTGAGCTACTAGACGTGCACACGCGACCAGGCGACGCAATGAAACAAAGCTGAAAAATGTTCTACTTTTGCCGCTCTCGCCGGGCTCTAAACCAATCAGCGAGCGGTTCACTGACTGACCAATGAGAGGAGAGTATGCTGCACGTTGCAGTCCGCAACCACTTTCAACACGGAGGAAAGCCTCGTTTTAGCTGTTTGACTTTCTAATATTATATGACACTGATTATCGATTTAAATACAAATGCTCTGAATTTATTCATCAGCCATAAAATGATATTCACCCTGGCATTTCCTGTCTGTAATATAGGATGAACCCAAGGTTGTTTTTTCTTTTGTAGAGGAAACTGAACAGAAAGATTTGTCAGTTCCAGTAAAATCTTCTGACGCTTCATTTTTATTGTCTTGTCTGACACGGACTGCTTTGAAAATGTCAAAATCCCTCCACTTTCATAACCAATCAAATTTCTTTGAGACGAGTGACGCAGGAGCGCGATTCGCAAAGCTGCCGCGCGTCGTCACTCCAGAGGCGATGCGGGCCGTTTGTCGGCACCATTAGTCTCGTTTCTCTTCCTTGAAATAAATCACTTCATCTTGAACATGCCTTTATTAACAACCATTATCAAAAATATTATTCTTACAATATAATACTCATACTGATTATACATTACTGGTATTTACTGGGCACAGATAGTGTCATACAAGTTATCAGTGGGCATCTTTATATGCATGACATTCACTAACCCCATCTTATTTCATCTCTGTAAAACAAGAGAAAAATATGAATAAATTAAGGACATGATCTGCTGAATGACCGATAAACCAAATCACATAAAAACACGACTCCAGTTGGTTCTTGGCTCATTTAATTATTTTTTTTTTACATTTCACACAGAGGAATGTGCCAGTTTAAGCAGCTCAAATCTGCATAGAGTCATTGTAAATGTGTCAGATGGAGAGCAGAAATGAGTATTAACACAAAATTGGGACAATGCAGTCCAGAATAATCTAAATTTGACTGATATCAAATATTTAGGAAACATATTGCACGAGACTTGATTTCGACTTGATTAGTTCTTAGAGCAAAAACCTTTGCTTAATTAGGCCAGACAGCGAATAACACACCTGCTATTTTTAGCTCCAAGCCTGTGATCTCACTGTACAATCTATGATTTCACACAATAGTTTTCAGTTGAAAAATTCAAAGTTTCCAAGGCTGCAGGCGGTGTGGCAGGTGAAGAACTACACTGGGAGAATGCTCATCATTTTTTTCCCGATATCCTCGGATTCTGCATTGTGACCTCATCCCCCAGGCTGAGAATATCGACATCCACGTCTGCTGTGATGTCCCGAGGCCTCTGAGAGGAAGCAAACTGAGGGTGCACAGTAAAAATACGTTTCTGGCCACACTAACGTTACAAAGCCTCATTGGGTTTAAATCCCTGATCTTTGTCCTCTTCCCAAAATTAAATAAATACATTAATTAAAGGCTCACTGCGGCACAAGCTCAGTTAGGTGTATAGGCATTTGAAATGTGACAATTTTTGCAACTCTACACAACACCACAACGGATTTGAAGTCAAAGGTCAAGATGTAGTTATACTGCAGACTTTATCTGCACAATAATCAAGTTGTACAAGCTGTATTTGAAGTGAGCATCTGAAGCTCTGTGGCATCTGTCAGTAATAAACCTTCAAGCAGGTGAAGGTGAAGATCATAATAATTTGCTGCAATGATTCTGAAATTGATAGCAAATTTGTGATTCAAATGTCCATGGTTCTTTGACAAGGTCCCATCTTCTTAAACGATCATGCATGTTTTTACCAATTATCTCCACCTAAAAGACAAACAGATGCCTGGGAAACATCAGCTGTAGTGCCAAGTATGTGCTCGGTTTATGCTCTGGAGAGGAAAGCAGGACGGAGACCTGGTGGTAGAATGTGGAAGTACAGGAAAGTATTCACAGAAAGAGATTAGCAACTAAAAAGTGGGATCGACAGGGAGATAAAGAAACTGGAAGGCTGCTGTAGGTGAACAGAGAAATCACTCACATCCAAACATCTGTGTTTGGAAGTGTTGCACAATCAAAAATACTACTGTACTTTAGTACAGCAAAGGAATACTGCTTACAGTGAGCTGTATGTGAGGCTAAACACTAAGGAAAAAGAACAGGACACATTGATTGGCTGGGCGGAGAGATGGATGCGCAGCAGGTTAGCTTGGTTAAGAATGGAGATGGAAATGTGCTAATAAGTGACGACTGTGTGTTGAGAAGATGGAAGGAGCACTTTGAGAAGCTGATTAATAGAAAATGAGAGCGAGGGGAAGACAAATGGAGGACAGCTCTGAAGAGGATGAAGAGTAGAGAGGCAATTGGTCCAAGTCCCCTATCTGCAGAGGTATAGAGGTCATTTTTGTCCAGATTCTTTAACACCAAGTGAGAGGATGTTTGAGGAACGGAGAAGTGTACTGGTACAGACTTTTCTGAACAAGGGTGATGTGCAGAGCTGTAGTAACTACAGAGGAATACAGATGATGAGCCATACCATGATGCTGAGTTGTTGAAGCTAGGTTAAGAAGAGAGGTGACAATCAGTGGGCAGAAGTATAGCTTCATGAGCAGAAAGAGCACTACAGCTGAAATGTTTGCTTTGAGAGTGTTGGAGTGCAGAGAAGGTCAGAAGGAGCTTCACGGTGCCTTTGTGGCTCCAGAGAAAGAATGATGTGAGCTGAACGAGGAGCTGAAAGAAACAGAAGTTCACAAACTTTCTAGTTGGCATCGCAGTGATTTATTTCAGGTTGGCCAAATGTTATGATACTGACTGATGATCCAGCCGCAGCCACGGGCAAATCTACCATTTGTTTTTCAATTAACTCTTTTGCTTATATATTAAAATCTAGTTAACACACATCCACACACATGTCATGAAAGACAAAGCTTTAACTAAAAAAGGCCACATAATAAACAAATTCACACAAAGATGCCAATTTTTCAACACTTTGTCCTTTATGCATCACTTTAAGACAATCACACATTTTTCTTTTTATTACTTATTACTAAGATGTTTCCTTTTATACCTGAGTCCATATTGGAATATGGGAAAATCAGTAATTAGATTAGTTTTATTTGTTCATAGACAGCATGTGAAAGTGACAGAGCTTTGCTTCTTTCCAAGAACATGTCATTTTCAGTTTCACAAACACATCCGTGATCGTTGAGCTCTCGAGTTCCATGAAACCTGTGGAACGGAAGAAATGTGTAGTTCCGTGTGCATATGACATTCACCAGGTAACCCACCAGGTGCTTAATGATTTGCCTAATGAAGCCAGTGAAGCTTTGCCTGATTTACTGCCCTGAAAAGCATTCCAAACTCCACGGACACGAGCACTTCATTCAGATTGTAAGCAGGTGAGGCTGCTGCCTGCTGACTTTGTTTTGGAAGAGCTGCTTTTCAGTTTACCATTTAGATGCAAACTTTAAGCAATTCCTTTATCTCGTTGTTAGAAATGATGATTTTTTGATTTTCTCTATTCCACACAGGTCTAATGTATACATACATGCGCAAATATACATAAATCCCCACTAATATTTGGTTAAATGTCTCTTTTGGTAGTCATCAACACGCGTCTGTCTGGATATTTGAGCGCTCTTCTTCTCAGAAGTGGTTTATTTAAATTGTTTGATCTCCTGGCACAGATCTGGCTTTTAAGTATAGTCCACAAATATACAATAAGGCAGGCCATTCCATTATATTCATATGAATTAATTAATATTGGCCAACTTTATTCTTTCCAAAACCTTGGAAAAGTGACTTCTTTTTTGCGCGACAGAGCTTTTACCTTCATTTGTGGCTGCAACAATAAACTGTGTTCCCAATGATTTCTGGGAGTGTTCCTGAGCACTGATTTCCACTACAGAATCGTCCCTGTTTTTAAAGCCATCTGAGGTCCCGGAGACCACACACGGGCATCCAACACTGCTTTTCACCTTGTCCCCTGCACACAGAGATTTTTGCCAAATTCTTGATCTTTAGATTTTAGTTATGTACTGTAGATGATGAGATAGTCAACATCTTCACATCTTCTGAAGTTGAATAACAATTTGTAGGCATATTATCTGCAGATTGGTGAACCTCCATCTTTAAACCTCCATCTTTACTTCTGAGAAGTCCAGCAGGTTTTGGCCCTGCTGATTCCATCCCAGCTGATTTGGGACATATTACTATCATCAGACTTAAAATAACCCCGTGTGTGTGTGTGTGTGTGTGTGTGTGTGTGTGTGCGTGCGTGCGCCTGGGTTAGGGTCGAAGGCCTGATGAGCCTGCGCTCCTGTGGGTCAAAGTCATGGAGGGTGGGGGATTGCTCACGTGCACACACACACACACACACACACACACACACACACACACACACACCTCCGTGACTGTTGGATTTTCCTGCGTTTTACTTTTGCTGTTTTCTCCACATTTTTCTTTCCCGGTCTCTCTCTTTCTGACCTTTTCCTTTCTCCCTCCTTTATTGGAGAAGTAAAAAGGTGTAATGATCAGCAGAACACCAGGTGACAGATGTCTCAACCTGTGGCTGCTGGTACATATGACATCTCAGCTTGTTACCTGTTCCATCCACAGGAGCAGAACACCTGCCAATACTTAACTTTTTCCTTAAAATGATGCCTCGTCTCAGTTTCTGCATCTGTTATGTCTTCTGTGTTCTGTTGTGAATAAAATGTGGGTTTATGAGAGTCACAAATCATTGCATCCTCTTTTTATTTGTGTTTTACAATGTGCTCCAGACTTTGTTGGAATTGTTTGTACTTGAACGATATCTTTGCCACTTGCAGTTCATTTTTTGTGTATTTTGTGAATTAAGCTCTTTTTCAGTCATTTTGACTTTAATAAAACACATTTCTTACAACCCAAATTGGTCATAAATTGAACTCTAGTCCTCAAATATTTATGATGATGTAATGAACATGGATATCAACCTTACATACTCTTGAGTTTCCGGTCCTTGGACAAAATATTGATTCCATGCCCCTGAGACTCCATGTCTCGAGGGTTCTCTTCTGCATAATCCCATCTACAGAAACCAAAAACTACTTACCTGTGCAGGTATGGGATCTGGACCAATTGCCTCTTTAGTCTTCATCCTCCTCACCTCCCATTCACTTCCTGATTCAGTAACTGTCCTCCATCCGTCTTCTCCTCTCTCATTTTCTATAAACCAACCTTTTAAAGTCCTCCTTCCATCTTCTTAACATACTGTTTTTACATATTGGCACATTTCCATCTCTATTCTTAACCAACCTAACCTGCTGCACATCCTTTCCAGCTCCATCACTCTGAGCCAATTAATCCAAGTCTCCTTCCTCAGTATCCAGCCTCACATACAGCTCACTGTAGCCTTTTCCTTTGACACCTCCCTGACTGTCCCACTTTACCTTCGCTAACCTCTTCCTTTGAGAACTATCCTGAATGTCCTTATTCCACCACAAAGGCTCCTTATTCCTATGTCCAGATTAAGTGTGGCTGAATTGTTGTCGTCTTGGCAGTTTTCCTCAGCACGATTTGCTGGTTAGTTTGCTAGTTATCTGTTGCTTCTTTCCGACCACCCTGAGCCTTCCCACAATTTGTGCAAAATGCTTCCATCTTTAACTTTCACCACTTAATCTTTGCCTCCACCTTCACTCACTTCCTCTTGATGCCCAAAGTTATCCTACAGGCTACGATCTGATGCTGCCTAGCAACATTATCCCCTGACATGACCTTGCAGTCTCATATCTCTTTCAGATATGACCTTGTGCACAAGATGTAGTCCAACTGAATGCACCTTAAGCATTAGCATATTTTACCCTATTTTCTTCCCTCCTCTTAAAGTATGTGTTCCCTTTTTTTGCAAAACCCACTACCATCTGTCCTTCCACGTTCTTCTCATAAACACCATACCTACCCAACACCTCCCCATCGCCTCTGTTCCCTTGACCTACATGCCCGTTAAAGTCGGCTACAGTCACCAGTCTCCCTGGAGCTCTACCCCTTCATCCAAACTACTGCAGAACTTCCAAACTGTGACGCATATGTATCGAAAACTTTCAACATCACTGACTATATCATAGCATAGAAAATTCTCCTGCTTTTCCTTCTCTCTCACTGCCTCCTTTCCTCTTCCTCGTCTGTGACACAGTAGCAGTTTGCGTTGGTCCCCTGTTGGCCAACAGCACTGGAGTCAGTTGTTGTTGATCCAGGCCTCAACTGATCAGGTGTGAAGTTTTCATTCTTTATGATCCGAATCTTTAATGTGGCAAAGACTTTACGCTGGATGCCTTTCCTGACACTACTGAGCCTTTTTTTCCTAAACAAGAATGAAACTGAAAATGTTGATGATTTGTTGCATCTTGGATATATTTTCAGCGTGCAATAAATATACAGTTTGCCATGACAGTTGAGGCCTTTGTGTCAAACAAAATTTTGTAGAAAACCAATGAGCTGACATCTCATTCAAGTTATTCTGCATGAATGACCTCGTGATGCTAAAATATGCCCACTCAAATACAGATATACACTCAATACAGATACATGTACCCAAATAAAATGCTGGAATATTGATACAGGATATTATGAATTATTGCAAAACAGAATCATTGGCAGACAATGAGATGGAGGAACAGCAGTAGAGCTAGAAGCATCCTGAAAAGAAAAATGTGGGGTGTTTTCTGAAATATGTCAGAAACCTGAATTAATGTCCAAGGTTATAAGAAGACAGACTCCAGTAATAAGAAACATCATATTTGGATTCTCACTGCGTACTGTGATGTGTAGATCCTGTAAAAATCTGTAGTTCCTACATCTCCTGTGACTCCATTACAGTAGTCTCAGTCCTGCTGACCTAAACAATTCTCTGCTCTGTATTTCTCACCCAGTGTGTTTCAGTGCATGTTCCTGTTACCTCCCACACACTAATAACAGCTCTTTGGCCCCGAACGGGAGCGAAGAGCGATGCTATCATTGCAAACATAATAGACTTATTTACACCGAGTACGTCTTCATGCTGATAGTTTACCATTGATGAATTTGTCAGAGAACCCCACCACAACCCAGACATACATTCATTTACCCATTCAATTACTCACCCACCTATACTTAAGCAGAATGCATTATGATTACAGTCGGCCTTTCTCAGCAGCCACTTCATGGCTGAATAACAAGCAAACTATTTGTCAGTAGTGATAGAAGCTTGTGTAGTGGAGGCATGAGGCAGAATATGATCATCTCTATTAATAATAATCAGTAACTTTAATTACAGCAACCTTTCAATATACTTTCTGAAAAGATTCAAAAAATGTGTTTAACCCTTGTATTATGTTGAGAAAAAAATACATTGATTATGTTGCGGGTCATTTTGACCCATATTGTTTAAATCCACTCAAAACAGTCAAAAATGAAGTTAAACTAATCAGAATTTTATTTCAGATTATACTCTCAGGTTCCATGCATAACTGGATTTTATATCACAGACATGCCTCCCCTCCAAGTTGGT
>VOQJ01018603.1:36278-71119 GCA_015052665.1 Apistogramma diplotaenia
CCCCCACCCCTACCCCTCCACACAAAAAAAAAACCCCCCCCCCCCCCCCCCCCGGTGCCTCAACCCCCAATCACCTCAAGTCACCTGATAGAATGGGGCAAAGTCCCGAATTGGTTTCACCTGAAACTACTGATTGTAATGACTTACGCCTCCTTTCACACCTTGGCTGATTATGCACATGAACGTTAGAGGGTCACAACAATCTCTAGAGGACTACGCCCACTGGCCTTCAAATACCTGGGTGTGT
The DNA here is from genome assembly GCA_015052665.1 of Apistogramma diplotaenia. Lineage (NCBI taxonomy): Eukaryota > Metazoa > Chordata > Actinopteri > Cichliformes > Cichlidae > Apistogramma > Apistogramma diplotaenia. Next base: position 36,526 of record VOQJ01018603.1, read on the forward strand.
CCACCATTTGGTTTGAGGACTGAAGAAGCCTTTTGGATGAGAGGTGAAGCGTCAACTTTCCTGTACTGAGTACAGGATGAGTTAGAGGGTTAATTACCCATTTTATGCATACTGTATGACTAAAATATAGCATGAACCAGGAAAGTTTAAACTGATGCAAAATAAAAATACAATTACTGATGGAGCAAAGCCGAATACATGGAGAGGAACAAAGTTACTGTCACTGCTGTACAGTGAATCAATTAACAGGCTAAACAGAGCAGAAAGGGTAAGAGTATTTTGTATTTCTGCCAGCAGTCATTTTTACTAACGAACCATCCTTCATTGAATTTAATTGACTCCGGTGTCATTCCTCGACACACACAGCCATTGTTACAGTCAGTTAAGTAGCAAATACATGTGCATTCACACAGTGCATGTGTTTATGTAGGGTGCATGAAAAATGAAATGCAGAAAAAGTGGATATCGCGTGTGTCATTATGTCTGACATTCTCTCAGTTTCATTTAAGGAGGCTTTTTTACACGAGATTCTTCTATTATTCCTTTTCAGACAGGTTTTTAATACTGTTAATTACATTTGATCTTTCGCCAGTTCTTGAACCTGTAGCTTAGACTGTCCAAGGAGACTGAGTGCTTTGCACATCTGAATCAAGTGTAATTGGTGCAAATGCAGAAATCAGCTGTGATGCTGCAGATGGCTTTCGACACAGCAAACCTTCCGTCTTCATTCTGGTCAGTCTCAGGCTTTTCATCACCTCCAAAATTCCAGTAATGTCAGTGACACGAATTCATTGTTTGTTTTCACATTATCAAGCGTAGCATCAAGAAATTCCATCACACAGATGTGACTTTCAGCTGTTTTTAGAATGGTCTGTAGTAATGTAAAGAATATACACAGACAAATAACTAGTTTAACAAATCAATTAGTTTCTAAAAAAAAAAAGAGTGGTCTGTAGGGAAAGTGCATTTAGCTGCTGAGTTTATAGAAAGTCAGTAAAAAGTGTTTAAAATGATTCATATATATCTTGTTTTTAAGGAAAGTGCAGCTTTGTTATGTTAAATACTAAAACTAAAGCCATGTAACATCACCCAATCAACACACACGAGGCTTTCTTTTTGAAAAAATGTTGAAATATATTGATGCATATTCAGATTTCCACATTATTATGTTTGAGAAGCTAAAGTTTAGTGGGAGAATAATGGTGTTTCATTTAGTACTAAAGGAGTTAAAGAAACTTTCAAAGTGGTATAGTAAAGAGCAAAAACATTTGATTAAACAGCCCTGCAAGCATGAAAGGAAACAAAAATATGAATAGTTTTTTTTAATACGGACAAACATCACGCTGCTCGCACATTTCTCATTTCTTAACCTGCTATAATGCTTGCTCTTGCAATGCAGTTTATCTTTTCAGCAAAATTTGAATAGCTCATTAGCAACAAATGTGCATTTATCCACAACTGAAAATAGATTTCAACAAAAGCATGAATTCTATTACAAAAAATGTACAGTTCCTTTTAAATGATGATTAAGGCCTTTTTAAAAAGAATGAAAGCACTTGTTTACAAATGACTCAGTGGGATACTTTGTTCGAGAAAGTGCTGTGGAATTACACAACTTAGAAAACCGTCTCACAGCTTCACTCACTCACAGCAGAGCACAAAAGGGCCAGCAAAGCACCATATTTTGTTTTGCTGACTTATCCCCCAGTGTTTTGCCATTGCTTTAGTCGGCAATACAGTGGGACACAGAATGTCACTCCTACCTGGGTCCTGTTAATGGCAACTGAGTCAAGCATCTGGCAGCAATCCAGCAGAGTGAGAACTGTTGGAAAACCGATTTTTGTCCATTCATTTGTGTGCATGTTTGCCTGGCTGCATGTGTTCAGTACCTGCACACTGATTTAATGTTTTGGTAAAATATGAAGAAGACTGATGACAGACAAGTGCAGGGACTGTGTGTGTGTGTGTGTGTGTGTGTGTGTGTGTGTGTGTGTCTCTGTGTTTATGTTGGTTGTCAGTTCCCACCCACAAATCATATAACGCACCCTTTAGCAGCAACACTGACCTGTGGTCAGCCCACATTTCTCAACACATCAGCTAAGTCTCACTCTGAGGTCCCAAAAAACAGAATAATAAACCACAAACCTGCAGACCCACAATAAATAGCTCAGGCCATTTACCCAGACACGCATCACTGACTGTAGGGCTGCTTATGGTCATTCGTTGAGGAGTGGTGGCTTTGAGCTGGGTCATCTACACAGTTCCCATGGAAGAATAGAATGTTTTTATTGTTACGAAATATATACATCTAACAAACAATGATGATAATATAGTTATATACATGTGATAGGTGGTGGGTATCTCACTAGTGGATTAATATCAGGCTGTGGCCAGCATGGTGACAGCATAATATTGCAAAGCTTAGAAACTTCCTGTTGCAGAGTGATGCTGAAAAGCTAGATCGTGTTATCACTTCTAGACTGGACTATTGCAATTAATTTTATCAGGTCACTCTAAAATCTCTCTGATAAGCCTTCAGGTGATCCACAACACTGCAGTGAGAGTACTAGAAAGATCAACTATATTTCTCCCATATTGGCTTCTCTCTCTTATCTCCCTGTTAAATTCAGAATTCAATTTACAATCCACCATCTCATACAAGGCCTCGAATAATCAGGCCTCATCTTATCTTAAAGAGCTCATAATACCTTATTATCCTAGCTGAGAGTTTCACTCTCGGACTGCAGTCGCACTTGTAGAATGGGAGGCAGAGCCTTCAGCTATCAGGGCCCTCTGGATTCAGGCGATCTCACTACTTTGAAGATTAGGCTTCAAACCTGCCTTTCTGATAAATGTTATAGTTCTGGCTGGATCAGGTGACCCTGAACCCATCCCTTGGTTACGCTGTAATCAGCTTTGGCTGCTGGGGGTTCCCATGGTGCACTGAGCATTTCTTCGCTCATCTCTTTTCACTACTGCATTTAATCAGTAGTAATTATTAACTCCGCCTTTTTCTCCCACAGTGTGTCTTGTATCTCCCAACTGGTCGTGGCAGATGACTGGCCCTCCCCGAGCCTGGTTCTGCTGGAGGTTTCCTCCTGTTAAAAGGAGTTTTTCCTTCCCGCTGTTGCCAAGTGCTCGCTCATAAGTGTTTGTGATTGTTGGGATTCTTTATCTTACGCTATAAAACACCTCGAAGTGGCCGTTGTTGTGAATTAGTGCTGTATAAATAAAAGTGAATTAAACTGAATTAAATTAAATACTTGTAATTAGTGATGGGCAAAGTCAGACTTTGTGAAACACTGAAGTGTTCGGAGTAATTGGGGCGAGGGGCTTCGAAACAATCTGAAATCTCTATAGCGACTCCTAGTGGCTACTTTGGCTCTTTTCACATCTTGATAAAACACGTTCTCTGAAACAATGAAACACAAGAACAATTTTTAGCGAGGCTACTTATTGCACCAAACTATCAATAATTATGATCCGCACATGTTTTTTGGGAGAAATCTCCATTCCACAAAGACCGCTGTGACTGTAAAAAAATGTTTCAGCAAATACTATTCTCCCTCTGTTGGGTTGGCATGTGTTTTGGTTCCTTATTCATTGAGTGTAATGTGCCACAAACAAATGTATGAAATAAAATATTGTAGAAAAAGCTGCTGTTTCTTGAGATGACCACACAGTTTTTGTGGATTTGAATGCCACCTAATAATCTACTCGTGCTTATGGAAATTAAGGAAGTGAAAATCAAGTAACAACTGTATTAAGTATTGATTAATATTGAAAAATATTATTCTTTCAGCTGTTTTGGAGCTGAGTCAACATCTTTTTTAGGCAGTTATGTCACCAGCTTTGGAAAAAATCCATTCACATGGATCTCCGTCAAAGATTTTGTTGCTTGCTGATGAAGCTGCTACTACTTTTGGTTTTGGTTTCCGGGCGCATCAGCAAGTACGCCACCTATGGAAGCTATGATGAAACGCACCAAAGCCTCGCTTTGCCACGGTCACGTGACGTGGGTTTTGAACCACGATTCGGAGCAGTGTTTCGAAACGTCTGTGCTTCAAATGCTTCCCGAGCGTCCTCGTCATAACTCTTTCCATCATTCTGTCAGCAGCTGCTTTGACCACAGAGAATGAAAGTTATAACTTTGCTCATGGTTTCTTAAGAAATGCAGGTTGAGATGACCACAATATAGAAGCTATTGGTCTTGTTTGGTACTGTATGATTTATAAATGTCAATATATTCCTGAATCCATTTCATATCATGGTGCATTTACTTCTACAAATTCACTGGAGGTCACAGAAGATCAGAGGATCAAATTCAAATAAGAGTAGTTTCAGCAGTATTATCACTCCTGTCGAGGAATCTCATTTCCTCCAAAGGTCTTTTCGTGCACTCAATATTTTTTCCAGTCAAGACAGAAACACGAGTATTTTCTCCAAAGTTAATTTATGGTAGAATATCTATCATGTGTATGCTAAATGAGGCAAAGAAATAAAAAAATAAATGAACTGGACTCCAAACAACATCAGCAGGAATAAGACAGCAAATCAGAATATTTGTAAACATTTGGTCACATAATTAAAACAGTTTAATTACCTAATAGAATCTAGTGATCTGACTAATATCCTTAATTTTAATAAGATTGTGGATGATTTACCAAAAACAGCTCACACAGGGTATCAGTGATCTGCTGAAGATGTACTGTAACAAATGATTGCTTTGGAACATAACGTTTGCAGGCATTTTCATTATGCAAACATATTTGCATCATCTGGATATCTGTGTTTCTAATGTGTGCATGCATCACGTTTGCCACCTGTCACTTTGTGAAATTTCTTCCCGTCCTGCTGTCGATGTTCCGTGTCACCTATAATCTGTGGTTTTGCATAGAACCACAGCAACTCGGCCCAACGGTGTATGACATCAGCACTTAGCCATGCAGCCTTTACAGACACCTGTGAAAGAATGAAGCGGTCTGCCATTTAAATGTGGTCGATGAGTGCTGACGATATGATGAAGCAGTCACGTCCTCGGCGAACAATCACTGTGGTGTGTCTGTGTTCTGTATGCGTTGTACAGCTTACAGCTAAGTTGTGCTGCATCAACTTCAGCTCATTTTACTAGCACTGATTGAAGAAAGCTTATCTAGTTAGACTCACTTTATATGGTGATTATTTGCCATTGTTGTTTTCACCTTGTTCTGCTGCCCCACACTGCTTTCGACCCACACATCTGCCACCGTGTTCGCCGAAAACTGAACCTCAAAACTTTGTGTGTCTGTGTGCGCTCGGAGCTCAAATTGCTACTTTCAAACTGTAACTTTATTCTGCTTAAACTCGTGTCTCTTCTGTGCCGCTGAGCTTCAAATAGCATAATTTATAGACTCCCAGAGGAACCAGAGCAGTACTTCACAATCAAACCACTTGACACATGGTTGAAATAAGCCATCCTTATCATGTAAAGTTCCTTTTGTCCTCAAGATATGCAAAATTCCCAGCATTCTGAAAGAAACCTAGTGGGAGGAATTATAAGAAATTTCACTTGCTAATTTTGTTTTTCAGTAAATGATTTTCTATAACAACAGTCTCGCTTGCCCACGGCACTTAGGAGTGTTTTCTGCAGTGAATCGAATCCAACTGTCTAACTAATAATTACATATTGATGTCCCTCTGACTTTAGGCTGCTTTTACCTACGGCCGACAAAGGAAGTTGTTTTTTTTCTCAGTTGTAAGCTCAAGTGTTTTCTTATATTCAGTGATGAACCAACATCTCAGGACCACTGCTGAATATAAAAGCAGCTGAAGTGAAAGAGTAGATAACATAACTAAGAGGATTAGAGAGGAAATCTCTGCTACTGTCAACCAGATCAGTACAGATGAAATAATAGGAAGCTTGTTTAATGAAAATGAAAAAAAAACCAGGTAATTTACCTTCCAGGTTGCTTCCTGTGCAGATGTGTTTTTGAAGTGCAAACATATCGTAGTATCACAGCCTCATGGTCACATTTACAGTCCTTTCATCTCATTTTCTGCGCCTTCTTTCATCTTCTCTTTTTTCTTTCACATTTGCTAAAAATGTGGGCAATTTGGGGGGAAAATGTAAAGCTGGTTTAAAAAAATGCTTAACGGGAAGAGTGGTGGAAAAATGGGGCCATTAACTGTGACTGATGTCTTTCTGTTTCCTTCCCGGACTTTAACCCAGGTTTTTCATAAAGAACAGAGAGGCATGTGATGATCATAAATGTGTCAAAGGGAGCAGCTGATGATCTCTAGATGACAGTTTGGGGCTGTCAGTGAACACATGGTAAACCTCACATAGCTTAGCAGCATGTCTGAAACCAGCTGGTGCGATATTAGACGTGTTTATGAATGTTTTTAGTGACTTTTTTTAACAACAAACACAAAAACAGATTTTCAGGAAGTGTCAGGAAGTTAAATGTGCTTTAGTGAATTCAGATGTTAAATTAATGTGGAAGCACATACTTTATATGTAATTGTTCTGACTTGCGTGGGCCGTGCATGTCTTTGTGTGTCGAGCATGCATATCTGTACACGTGGGTGCACTTGTCGGTGTGTATAAATATCTCGTGGCACCTCAGGTGTGTTTGAAGCAGATTTTCAGGAGAATTGGAGATAAATCATCTGGATTCTTGCTGACATCTAAACCCTCCGAGCAGTAATCAGCAGTAGCCTCTAACAAATGCAAACAGGCAGCGAGTCAGCCTCTGTGTGGGCTTCAATCATCGCTGCTGATGTCTTACTTTGTGTGTTTGTTTAACCGGTATCGGGGCTGTCGAGGAACAGATAAGGAGTAAAGGCACCCAGATTGCCATCCGGCCAGTGCATGAAATGAATGTATTGAGCAAAGTTTAAATGCTGTTTGTATTAAAAGAACAAAACTTCTCCAAATGCACGATTATGGATTCAGGAAGTCTGTCCACAAGAAAAATCAACATGACCTTCTGAATTGTCAGCCAGTTTTCAAGTGATTCGGTTTGGCATTCATTTCTGCTACAATTTTCCGATTTCCGTGTGACTCTGTGCTCCTCGCTGCTCCTCATTCCACCCCGTATCACCTCATTTAAAAATCCTGGAATGTGCTCCACGGATCAGACGGCTACTTGTTGCTGCACACTCGTGACCGACAGCCAGAGTGCCGAAGGGTTGGTAGATTCAGGACAGCGAATGCATGACTGCCAAAGATGTATTATAATTCAGTTATTTTCTGAATTATTATGTTGGTGGTCACTTGAGGAAATAGTTCCCAGCCTTGTCCAATAAAAGCTCTGCAAATATTTTTAACTCTTCGGAAAAATTCAAAATCTTGGCAGTCAAGTTGAAATCCACCTTTTCCAGAATATAACGATGGCGAGCTCTGAGCCTGAGGTGCTTTTTTTCTTTCATGGAGCAGTGAGAAGCATAAAGTTATCAACGCAGTGACAGCAATCACAGGAAGGGTAGGAACAGAGGAGTCCGTGACGAACAGGATAAAATATATTACTGGCAATAAATAGAGAGCGAGCTCTCACAGCAACCTCGTATTCCACTTCTCTTACCTGCAGCCGTTTCAGGACAAATAAGTATAAGACACTAAAGAATTGTAAGATAGTTTAATTGTACGTTTGTCGTTCTCTGAAGCCAAAGGTTGGTTCTCACATAATATACAAACTAAAGCTGCAACTGTCCCATGTTTCATCTCACGAATAATGAACATGCGTCTCTGATTCGGAGGAGCAAATCCAAGCTGCTGTGCTCCAGAGGAAAATCATTCCTGGATGTTCTGGCTCTATGGGATGTGTAATATGAAAGGGCAGGAAAACTGTTGGTGGAGAGAAATGAACAACAAACATGCAGAATGAGTTGTGAAGAGCAGCTGCATCTATGGTTTCATGCAGTTTCAGGCTGTGGAGATGTGACCAAACGTTGTGGGAGTACATATCAGTCGGCACGCCCTCGTGGGGAGGACCCTCGGCCTGATGTTTTATAGTAAGCAGTTCTGCCCTTTTTCTGGCTCTCATTGAGACTCATGCAGTGATAAAAAGATTCCTGAGACACTAATTGAATACTTGAAATATGACTAGAATATTCCAAGTGAACATTTTAGTCCTTTTTGGTCTTTTTTAATCTGGTAAAAGAAACAATGAAGAACACGGATTTGTTTGTCATGTAAGTGCGAATGATGAAACATCTGTTTGACTGAACCAAACACTTCAGATTAGGAGATGAACCTCTAATTTCAGCACACCTCAAAGCTGAAAGGTTTAAAACTGATAATCAGCCTCCTTTATTCATTGGCAGCTATAAGTCGATATGCTGGCAACAATAATTAAAGGACAGGTTGGATGCCATCAACAGCAGCAGCTGCTGTGCAAAGACGCATATCTACTTAAACCCTGAGAGGAAACCATGAAAAAACATGAAAACTCAGAATAAAATAACAAATTCGCAGCAACGTTTAGGAGAGTGCCGACTCCTGCCACACTTTTCACTCAGTGGGACTAAATCAAAACACACTTTGCTATGATAAATTTACACATGATAATTAATAACTTGTGGTTGTAGAGATAATAAACTGAGAAAATAAAAAATGTAAATATGTGATTAACTGGGGTAAAAAAAATTATGATGAATCTCTGCATGTTTTATTTGACTATAAATAGTGTCGGAAAGGTTGACTGACACATTTACAGATAAGTTATAAAAAACTTAACTTATTATATTCATGTTGTATTTGAAACATATAGAAGGCAGCATTTCATTTTACAATAGTTGAACGACGTTTTCGCAGCAGACAATAAAGCACAAAGAAATCTCATCTTTTGAGTCAACCAAAATAACATTTCAAACAGGGATAAATGATTAAAAAAAGTACATTCATAAAAATATCTCAACCTGAAAATTACTACGTGTTAAGAAGCAGTGTGTGTGTGACCTGATTTATTTTCTATTGAAATATAGCTGCTGGTGCAGATGCTGAAAGCCATAAAAATCCCTCTAAACTTAAGGGAAATACCTTTTTCAGCAGACCTCTAACCTCAGTGGGAGGTTATTTATTTCTTTATTATTTCTTAAAGAGGAATAGATAGATGTGCCCAATAAAAGCCTGAATTAGCTTCCTGTGTGGCTCAGTTCGGTCTATAAGACACCTGATTGGATGTTTTGAGGTCTGCAGAGTAGCCTGATCTTTCAGACCTCTGCACCTGTACATGTCCTCCGGTGAAAGTGTTTGAGCCGTCTGGCCCTCGCTGTCTTGATCAGAAATGGCTGAACTGCTCTGCTCCATAAATTCAAAATATAATCTGAACTGCTGGTGAGCTCCACGTGGCAAATCGCAGGGTGATGATTCAAGGGCCGCTAGCTGAGCACAAAACACGTCAACAGGACTCTTTACGAGCTGTAAATTCTCAAGGTCAGTTTATCAGAGTCCACAGTTCTGCACAGTTCTTCAGACTGCCTGTATTTACTCTGTCTCCAAAGCGCTGAGATTTATGCTGCCTAAATGCAGTGTAAGTGTCTGTGGGTATGTCGGAGCTATATTGTGCCTCACAGCTACTTTATTAGTAACTGGCTGGATTTTTTCTCAGTTGGATGGGCTTCAGTCCCAAAGCATAACATTTAATTTACACAGAGAAAACGAGGGCATGCCAATCGATTTATTTCATTTAAATAGAGAAAAGAAATAATGGGGAGATTCCAACATACAGAGCCACTGGATTTATACTTACTGCTAGTACATTAGACAGTAGAGACTTTAGTGTCGTGTCAATCTAATCATTTCAATTCAATTTCATTCATACAGCACCAAATCACAACAAGCAGTCGCCTCAAGGCGCTTAAGACAAGGAGCCAGATAATGTGCATCCATCCATTCTCCTCGTCATCAAGCCATACATTCACCTGTTTACACCCATACAGAATATCAGTCTGCAAAATAAGCTACTATATCATTCATATCCAGTGATACACTTACAGGTATTAGTTCTGTCATTCAGGATATTTTACCCACATACCTATGCATCTGTCAGTCCTTCAGTACGTTCCTCACTCCATTCATCCACCCCATAATTAAAATCACTATAATTAAGCAAGGAGATATTCCACTAATTGTAATGCATGTGCAGCATATGTATTTCATGTGACGACCCTTTAAAAAATCAAAAATCAAATAATCTGTTGTCCTTGACTTGAAGTGCATTCCAGAACGGGAGCAAAGAGGAAAGAAGCGGGGAAGCCAGGGGGGGGGGCGCATAAACAGGACGAGGACGGATTTGTATAGATGAAAACATCAATGAAGGAATCCATTCTTCAGACTATGTGAAGATTAGATAATCGCCCCCCCCCCCCCCACACCCGCCTCCCGTCTATCTCTGCTCTTAGCACATCAGTGTCCTTCTGTTAGAGGAGCTTTAGAGCCAACGAGCTCTGGAAAAAGCATCAAATCAAAAACTCATCAGCTTTTTTGTCCCATAAATTGCATCCTATCCCCCCATGCAGCCCTCTCAGTCACTCCAACTGCCATGTATGTATGTATATGTGTGTATATATTTATTATTATTATTATTATTACAGAGAGAGAGAGATTGCTTTCATTGTGTTTTCTGTTGTCCTGTGTGTGTGTTGTACGGGCAGTTGGCATGTGTCCACTATACAGCCTGGAGTCATTTCAATTATTCCAGAGCTGAGATATTTTTGTCAGGACTTTCTGCAGCACAAGCAGGTTCTTCCACAGCAAACATCACAAGTCACAAACTGTACTTTGGCTGGTTGCCTCAAAATTTAAAAAGCACTGTTTAAAACCTGATTATATGCTGTTTGTCACACCTGACAATAATACCTGACAAATGCATCTATAACTATCCCCTCTGATGAGTTAATGGTAACCCACGAGGCAGGAAAAATAGTCAAAGGTTGAAGTTTGGACACACCTGCTCACTACAAATAATACATATTTAATAAGTGAAAAAAAAAGTTCTGAAGCGATTTATCATAGTAACCACTCCTGAGGACAGCTTTTTGCACTCTTGTCAATATCAATATCTTAACAATTCATTACATTAACAGTTTTGTCAGACGTAATGGTAATTTGGAGCCGTTTTAATCAAGCATCTGAGAGCACGAGTTACAAAGTGCAGAGGCAGGACAATTACATTTTATTTATTTCAAGAGCTGTTGAGCTAAAGAGGGATGAGGACCAGGAACTGCCTGTTTGGAGCCAGAAGCATCGGCAATTAAACCAGTCAAAATTCTTTGATGACGTCAGATGCAAATATCAAATACTTTCTTTAGAAATATGTAAGAAAACTACTGGCAGCAACTGGATCTTGGTCCAGCTTGGTTCTATCAGTTGCCATGCCTACCATACTTCCTCAGATAGTAACCTGACCTGGAGAAAGCAGCCTTGTCTTTGAATCAGGCTTTTATTTCTAATTGGTGTGTGAAAGGGATCACATTTGGGTATAAAACTGTTACTTTCTGCATGACACTGGTAATGGTGGGGCATATGGTGGATGATTTACACCCATCCTACGCACACCAACAGCCACATGTTTGGATTTCAGAGACTGACTTTGTTTTGTCGACCAAATCCTCAGCCAGGCTTTAATAGTTAGTGTTTTCCTTGAGTAGATATACTGTAGTAAATCATCATAACAATCAGCTCAGCAGATCTAGTTTCCAGCCTGTCACATTAAACTATACTGTATCACGGTATTCTGTGTCATATCAACCTCATATTAATCATGTGGCGTGTCAAAATTTGGCAAAAACATACTGAATGAATCACAGCTTTATTTTTCTGCTACATTTTGTCATCAGTGACAAACAGATTTGCTTAGTAAAAATTAGGTGTAAACGCAGCAAAGCTAAAGTGAAATGGTTCCATTGTAATCGACCTTTACATTATAATAAGCTACAATATAATAGTTGCAGATCGCGTGTTTCATTTTACCAAAATTATACATTTGACACCATAAAATGAATGGATTTCTCTGAAAAGTGCTTCCCTTTAAGCTGTGGTGTGAACAGGTTTGAGACATTCGGATTTATTCAAATTTCCCTTAAAAACAACATTCATGTGACAAATGTTTTTGCTTTATAAAATCATTTGACATTTGTAGAGCAATCCAATAGTTTAATCAATGTGCTTTTTCTTCTGTTAAATCCACGTCTGGCATTACATTACATTTACTTTCCAAGTCTTCTTTTTTCTAAGCATGAAGGAGAAAACTGAAAGCTCGATAAGAGCCAGAACTGAGTCCTTGCCCACTGTTTGTACAGCAAAGAGATGCCATCTCTGTAGCCTTGCATGCAGACGAATACAAGCAATCGCTTTCCAAACCCATGGCCTCAATTCTCTCTGCCTCTCTCCATTTGTTTTTAACTCTGTGTGTGTGTGTGTGTGTGTGTGTGTTTGTGACACAGCTGCTGTACTCAGCCCAGCATGAAGAGATGCATTTAATATGCTATAAAAACAAGCCTCTCTTCCTTAGTTGCTATCTCTTCTATTTTCTCCTGCTCTGTCTGTCGCTCTCCAACTCTGTGTGTCATCACACCTGCTCTGCTTTTCCATACAGTCACTCTGCATCTGCTCACTTTGTACTTTGACTAATATCTGCTTCAGTGTGTGTGTGTGTGTGTGTGTGTGTGTAGGTGTGTGCCTCTGAATAATGTTTCTAATCTGTACTTTATTGATTTGTTCATTCATTTATTATTTTTTATGCAGTGTCACTGGGATTATTTTGTATCTACCTGTAAGTGAAATGATCGGCAACACTTGTTCTCTTTGAGATAACAACAAAAACAGGGGATCAAATCTTTTTTTTCTGCATAATTTCCAAGTCTCAGCTCTAAAACTCTCTGTATTTTTTATGTCTTTGACCCTTTCAGAGTCAAATCTGAGAAATTGTGTCGTGTTTGAAAGCACAATCAACTTGTCAAACTTTTTATTGGTTTGCTTTACTTTATTTAAGAAATAAAATGCAAATTAGCGTTTACATTTTCATGATGGTGGCAAAACAAAAAATTCTAAGTGCTTGTAAAATAACTTTACTCTAAGATTTATTTCTCTAACTGTAATAATAATTTACTTTTCATTGATATGGCATGCAATATATGCAGAAGAATGAAGTGTGTCTCAGAAAGCATCTCTTTATGCAGTCTGTACTGATACAGTGGAACGATGCAGCTCGTAATAATGCAGCTCTGCTCTGGATAAATTCTGCCCTCCACCAGAGTCTCAGTCCTCAGGAGCACACATGGTCCCCAGCAATTTTCAAAAAAGAAAAGTTTGCCCTTATATCAAAAACATATTGATTTTCCTTCATCCTCCTCTCATTTGTCCGAGCTGCCATGTTGCCCAGGGAGAAACACACGAGTAAAACCAAACCTTTGCTTACACTCTACATTTCTCGGCCCTTCGCGTTCCCTCAGGAGCTCTTTCTGTTTCTGACCCACACATTTGCTTTGCTGTTGATGGAATAGTGATTGTTATTGATATGAGCTGATTACATCCTTGTTTAAAAGGCCTTAAAAGGTGCTAAAGTGTCTCGAAAGACCTATTGCTTACATACTGTACACAGTTCAGAAACATGAACTATCCTTCACTTTGAGTCGTTTTAGTAGCTCAGCCAAGCGTGCTGAAGTTATTGAACTGTCTTTGCAGGCATTTTCTAGCATGAAATGAGAGGTTGAAATGAGAGGTTCTCTAACGAGATGTTTGATCCTTTTTGTGTTCCATTAATCCATAACTTCTGCTCCGGTTTTGTCGGAGGTCGGTTTTTGCCAACTACACGAATGGACAATCAGGTGTACGTGCTGTAAAAAGCCTCGCGCTCAGAATGAGCAGATAACTCTTTTCTGGAGTGTAATCTTAAATCTCTGTCTGTGCAGTGGTGCTGTGTGCCCTCAGCCTAACCAGATTATCTGTCCGCAGCAGCTGATGTGTGCAGCCTGTTCATTCTGTGTCACGCTGTCAAATTACTTCACAATGCATTATCTCTGGGAGTCCATTCCCACACAGAAATATACACAAACTTTATAAACATGCAATAATAGGATGAAAGCTAAGCTACTGTGATCAGAAGAGACAACAAAGGGGGAAAGAAATCATAACTACATCCCCACCTATCTCTACTTTACTGTCACCAAGAAGATGGAATCGACTGTACAGTTTGTTGTGTCATTATTTACAATAGCTTAATACAAAATAAACACAAACAGAAAACATACATGCAAACTGTAACCATGAAGTAATAACTCTAACCCTGCAACACTCAACTTTTCAAGAAATCAGGTCATGGGGGGCTCGACCCTTTCTAAGCTGCCATAGGGTGAAAGGCACAGTGAAAGTACCCTGGACTGGTCTCAGCTCCATTACAGGGCTGAGAAACAGACCATCATTCACATTCAGTCATTCACACCTACAGCCAATTTAGAATTGCCAGTTAACCTAACGTGCATGTCTTTGCACTGTGGGTGGAAGCCTTGAGAAAACTCATGGAGAACATGGAGAACATGCAGACTCCACACTGTACTGCACCTCAGAACTCTGACTGTTTTAGAAGCCCCAGGGTTGTCTTTTTCTTTCAGCCCATAAAGAGACCACACAGCCCCTCATCTTGACAGCCCAGGTGCTCTACATCTTGTCTCAGTGTGTAGAGGGTGACCTCACAGAACAGCATAACTGCTCAATTAAACAGAGAGTTAGCTGGGAGGAGGGGTGGGTGGTGGTGGGAGAGGAAAAATATCAAGAAGTAAAAATGCTCGTAGGCACAGATGATATCTTGGGATATGTCGTGGCAGAGATACAGCAACCTTAATCCAAAGTAAAGGAGATTAACACTGTTACAGTTATATGTCCCATGGTTTTGGATGCATTTTATTTAATGTATTTTTTTAATATATACACGGATTGGGGCGCATTATAACATAAAAAGCACACAAAGACTAAACAGCCACAAATTCTTGGCTGCAGGGAGGGCAGAGATGTTACAAATAAAGCCTTACTGACTGGGATGGTGATGAAAGAAAGAAGCATACATCCACAAAGTATGACGAAGGATTAGAAGGAGTGGAGGAGTGGTGTTGAGCCACTTTGGAAAGCAAAAGGTGCATCCAAATTCCACTTTTAGGTCACTTTGAATCTTTGCTTGATCCAGTTATCATCCTGTTCCTCCATCTTGAAGGCATTCCTAAAGCAATTATTTCTGCTTTAGTGAGCGAGTAATTGGAAAACTGTCATTCCCATCAGACCCAGCTGTTGTCCTATTCTGAAAACCAAATGGTCGTGATTAATTGATCGGCACCGAGTGTGACCACCTCTGTAAAAGCAGAGGTTTGCTGGTCTGGAACATTCAGGTGTGTGTTAGCAAAATGCCGAGGAAGAACGACATCAGCAGTGAGCAACAATTGTTGCTGCCCACCCGTCTAGTAAGGTTAAGACCTTTTCCAAATACTTTCATCCATCACTCTACTTCTTCCCAGGAGTTGAGATCCCAGCAAGGTCCCAAGGTCAGACTGTGCACTGCTCAAAGAAATTATTTAAAAAAAAAAAGCGATCCAGAGCCTACAGGCCTCAAGAAGCAGGGTAACTGTTAAAGTTCAGTACAGTACAAAACTGAGTACGGCTTACATGGAAGTGTTACCAGGAGAGCAACGCAAAGAACATGGCTGCATGGCTTAGTTGAATCTGGCAAAGTTGAATCTGAACAGACCACAGGACTTCTGGAAAGGTGTCATTTGGACAGATGAGGCCAAAATCAACTGTCAAAATTAGGCTCAGCTATAATGCATGGTGCCACATTTTATAAAAACCAAACAGCAGCACATATCTTATACAGTACCAACTGTGAAACAAAGTGTTGGAGGGGTGATTTGTGCTTGTTTTGTTCTGAGACCATCTATCCAGAGCTAAAGCTTGGACAAAGTTGGCTCATGCAACAGGACAATGATGTATAATAGATGAAAAAGAAAAGAATCAAGGCGTCCCAGTGCCCCAGTCAAAGTCCCAACTTTAACCTAAATGTAAATGCTGTGGCGAGACCTTAACGGTGCATAAATGAATGCACGCAAACCTGAATGAACTGAAACAATACTGTAAAGAATTTCACCACGATGACGCACGAGCTGGATAGAAGATACTGACAAACTTGGTACTTCACACACTGCCACTGCATTTTCACTCAGTTCATGTTAATGATAATTTGTTGTGTTCTTGTTCATATGAGGTTATATTTATCCAATTTTAAGGTCTGATTCTGATAAGGACTTATGTTTTATGTCCTGATGTGTAAAATTGTACAGTACAAATACTTAGCTACTGTACTTAAGTAGATTTTTCAGGTATCTGTACTTTACTTGAGTATTTGTTTATAGCACTACTTTTTACTTTTACTCCCTACATTTTTACACAAGTATCGGTACTTTCTACTTCTTACATTTTTAAAACAGACTCATTACTTTAGTTTTAACAAGGCTGAGAAAAGTTAGCATTTCCAGTTAGCGTTGTTTTTAGCGGAAGTCGAACAGACAGGGTGGGGAAAAAACAGCCACACCCCACCGTAGTGGGAGAGACTTCTGCAAAGCTCGTTCAGAGCTCTATGTAAAGTTGTGCTTACATGAGGCTACATGAGAAAAATGAGTGATAGAAAATATAAAGAACGAAAAGTGTCTGTAGTTTGCCACACAATGCGTCTGCTAGCTTAAAGAACAGCTGCTGTGTTTCCAGGGAGAGAAAAGAAAGAGCAGCTATGAAGAAAGATGTAAGAAAGAGGACAAAGAGCTACTTTTACTTTCTTACTTTGAGTACATTTTAGAGCTGGTACTTTATTACTTTTACTTAAGTAAAGAAGTTGAACCAGCACTTCAACTTTTACTAAAGTAGTATTTAACACAAGTACTTGTACTTAAGTACATGATGTCAGAACTTTTGCCACCTCTGCTGTAAGTTTAGTCTCACGGATTCCCAAATTCATAATCTGGTTAAATTAGTCTTTCTTGAACTTGTCAACACGATGAAGTGAGCTACATCTACACTGCAGAGTACAGCTTTTTTTCTTATCCCGCAGGTGTAGCACCTTTAGCACTTGTGCAAGGAGTATAATGAAGGGATAAGGAAGTAACATTGTTCCAATTGTATGCAGTGTGGAAGTGATGTGTATATCTGCACATTAAAAAAATTAAGAACAATAACAAATGTACTGATAGATGAGCAAAACGGTAAGAAAAAGATTAAATTGTTCCAGCAGCCTCATCAAACTGTACATTTGTTTTCGCCACATTAAAAACACACACACACATATCAAGAACCTCAAAGCACATCTTATGTAAGTCGACAGTGTTATCGTCCAGCTGCATTATGCAGACTGAAGTAGGACCGTCTCCAGTGCTCCTCTCACAGTTATACATACTGGCAACACACAGGCATTCGCATTCTTTCACAGACAAAATCACATGTGGCTGTGCATAATTGAGGCTCCCCTCCATATCTCCTCTGTTGTTTGCAGTGTTCGAGTGTTTGAAGTAGAATTGCTGGAAGCTATTTTAAATCCGCCTGCCCTGTATCTGATATCAAAGACACATTCCTCAATTTATTTGACCATGAAAACTGCATATATTCAGGTGGATTCTTGAGCCATTTTGTCTCTTACACAGTAACTAAGAAGATGTGTCAGACAATGTCTCACACCAACCTGAGACACTATAGGCTCAACTCATTTCTGTGTCCAAGAGGAGGGGCAGCTACATTCATGGTCACCACTCACCACTCTGAACTTCATCTTCACATTGTGTTATAAGTGCTTCTGAAATTGTTAGTTACTTGTTACTAACTACACTTTAGCATGTTGCTCACTAGGAAGTCAACTCCAGCATTTTATTTGTTGATGTGTAATTCTGCTCATATATAGAATGAAAACTGAAACGAATGAAACGAAGTCCTGACTCAGTCTCCACTCTAATTCATCCCAAAGGTGTTCTATCAGGCTGAGGTCAGGACTCTGTGCAGGCCAGTCAAGTTCTTCCACACCAAAGGGGCTCATCCATGTCTTTATGGAGCTGCTTTGGGCTGTGGTGTGAAGTCATGTTGGAAAAGGAAGAGTTCATCCCCAAACTGTTCCTGCAAAGTTGGGAACATCAAATTCTCCAAAATGCTAAAGCATTAAGAGTTCCTTTTACTGGAACTAAGGGGCCGACACCAACTCCTGAATAACACCCCACACCATAATCCCCCCTCCACCAAACTTTACACTTGGCACAGTGCAGTCAGATAGATACCGTCCCCCTGGCAACCACCAAAACCAGACTCATCCATCAGCTTGCCAGATGGCAGACAACATGTCTCCACTGCTGTAGAGTCCAGTGGCAGTGTGCTTTACACCGATGCTTTGCATTGGGCTCGGTGATGTAAGGCTTGAATGCAGCTGCTCAGCCATGAAACCCATTCCATGAAGCTCTCTGCACACTGTTCATGAGCTAATATGGAGGCCACATGAAGTTTGGAGGCCTGTAGTGACTGACTCTGCAGAAAGCTGGTGACCTCTGCATACTGTGACCCTCAGCATCCACTGACCCCTCTGTGATTTTACATGGCCTACCACGTTCTGGCTGAGTTGTCATCAATCACTTCCACTTTGTTATAATACCACTAAGAATTGACTGTGGAATATTTAGTAAGAAATTTCCTGACTGGACTTGTTGCACAGGCGGCATCTAATCACCGTACCGTGCTTGGAACTCTCTGAGCTCCAGAGGCCGGCCTAATTGTTGTATAGTTTTTACTTTACAATATGAAACACCTTGAGACGACTGTTGTGATTTGGCATTTTATAAAATTTAATTGATTTGAATGGAATCCCACCACAGAACTGGAAAGGATTCAACTGAAGCTCAACATCAGGAATAAAAAAGCCCCAAACTGCAGAAGCAGGTTGAGGAAACCTTCATGCCATATTTAAAATGCATTAGAGCATCTAGAGAGGCTTGACAATCTTCCTGACAGTTAGTCTTAGGATATACATTTAAAAGCTGATCACACTGCTAATAATGAGAAGAAGTGGAAAAATAGCATATATGCAGTATGTATAATTGAACTGAAAGCTAATCCTAATGACATGTGGGACCCTATGCGCCCCAGCTCAATTAATACATTGATGACAATGTTTGTTCATACTGCTGGGCATAAAGGAATAATCTTTTGCAGTATGTTGAATATTAACTGCTTGTCATCAAAGCCCACCTCAAACACATGATTACTTATTATTAAATTGTTTCATGGTGTTTTCCTGCTAACGAGTTTGCAGCATTTTAAGATAACAACAAAAAAGCTGTTTTGATAAGTGCTATCTAAATAAAGGATTTTCTTCTGACTGTTTAATATGAATTTTAATGCTTTACTCTTTGATATTTCTGTTTAATTTTCTTGTATTTGCCCTTTAGCTGTGGTGTAGTGTTTGTTTTTGAAGTTGCTGATTTAAATGCAGGAATGACTTTTAAAGACGCTCTCGCTGTGGCAGAGAGGATTCTGTTTCAGCATGATCTGACAGGAGGAATTTTGCACTTTTTATTTTCTGGTTTCCTTTCTCTACACTCTTCTCTAGTCTTCAAGGAGTGTTGCTCTGAAAAGAAAAGATTTAAATTTGTATCCTGGTAGCACTCACTCTTTTATTTTGCTTCCCAGTGTTTCCATTACAGCTTCTTCTGTTCTCCTCTCGCAGTCGAGACGGCCCGAGAGCAGTTCAGGCTGTAGTACTTGGAGCTGTGCACTCTTGCACGTCTTGACCATAAAGAAGTGATTTGACCATTTGGTCCTATTGTTGCAATCAGCTCTGGTCTGGAAATTGGTTGATGTCACTGAGTCTGATATACCAAATTTTCTTCTTTCCTCCTCTCCGATTCCATATGGCATGTGTAGCATGAATATATGAGAAGTGTAAGAACTAGAAACCATTTCATTCTAGAATGAATGTCACTCAAATCAACTTTACATAAAACACATCAATATAAAAGATTTGCCTGAAGAAGCTTCCAATATATAAGTCCCATTCAGACGTCCACTCGGATCCATTATACTAGCAGCAATATATTGGCTTCATGTTTCAAGAGCAGCTTAGTCATTTAAATATCTGCAGTTATGACAATTTAACTTGGTCAAACCTGGTAATTATTTACTTCCATCATGGCAGGAGTCTGAATTACAGCTGATAAACTCTCACTTAGATGAAGGAAGACAGCAAAGTTCTTCTGCTGTAACTTCTGTTACACTCAGTGTCTCATTACTGGAGCGATCACAAGCTGATCGTTTATTGAGGGAAGGAAACTCTGGTTCAAAAAAACAAGAACATAAGTGAATATTTTTAAATTATAAAATTATATTTAATGAACAACTCTTTGGAGTTCCTCGTCTTCCTCATCACCATCTGTCTTAAGATGCCTGAGGCGCTCTTGGAGCAGCTCATCTCAGGAGGCCATCTTCCTGATGGATCCACAGATGTTTGATGTTTCCTCTGCGGCTCTGACTCTCACTAATTCTTGTCCTCCCTCTTTCTGTTGCTCGTCGAACCTCAAGGCGCTGGACTTTGGTGGAAGCCTCTGTAAGGAATTATCATGTCTTGGAATCAGTGACTGAGTGATTGCAGTCAGCCTCAGTCCGACCAAGATCATTAGGAAACAGGTTGCCTCAGACCAGATGACGACTGAAATTGGTCACCAGAGGCTGAAAGGGCGGCACCCTCAACCTCAGGTTGTCTCTGACAACAGGCGTTCAATACAGTCACTCAGCATCCACAGTTGCTGCCCGACACCCGTCTCCCTGCTTTATTGTGACGTTTGCATGGATGGGTGTATGGAATGTGCAATTTCACTGTTGCAGTGACAATAATGTGTTATTCTATTGTATTTTCTGGTCGCATGGAGGTTGCCGTCCTATTTTTGCTCCAGTGTGACTGAGGCCTAAGGGAGGATGATGCTGATATTAAAGAGAAAAAGAGCAGAGAGAGAATTCAGCAAAAGAGTGCAGGAACTGTGGACAGAGTGGGAGGGAAGGAGGGCTGAAGTAGAGGGGGGAGAGTCTAATCAAAAACAGGCATTCATAAAAGACTTAGTGGGAGAAAGAGAGTAAAAAAAAGTCAGTTTTATTCTTGAGGTTTTAGCTAAAATCCTCTGTTGCCATTGCTGGCAAGTGTTGTATTTTTGCCCCTGCAATGATATTTTGGCATGTCAGTGCGCACCTTTGTGCATCATAACAAAACACACTTTAAAATGAAAGAGGACAGAGGAAAGGAGGGCAGCAGAGAAGACGAAAGAGATGAGAGCAGGATGAAAGATGTGGGAGAGAAGAAAGGATTTCGATGATACTCTGACGAGTGAACCTGCAATTCAGGGATCCACAACCCTTTTCTTTCTTTTAGGAAATCTGTATCCTTACTGTGGAAAAGGCCCTGAAAACCAGTCCACCTCCTTCCGCACAGCCCAGACTCTTAACATCCACCAATGATGTATGATATATCTGTTGTTTATAGTCTAACTTCATTATCAACCCCTGAGGAGCACTGGGCAGGCCTCAAAACAGAGCCTCTGGTCTTAATGCCATGAATTTCTTAAGATGTTGGAAAAATCTTTTTGCAATTTTGCTCAATAATTATATGATTAAATCACATATTTCTTGCAAATACATTTTTAGGATTCATGCTGTTGACATAAATTGCTGGTGACTTATCAGAAATGCATGACATAATGTTCTGCTATTGAACCCCATCCAAGGATATCAATAATTTCAGTGATGGATGTTCGTCCCATCCATAAATCTTCTCAGAAATCAGAGAAACAGAAGTAAGTATTCTGATCACAGGGACTGGTGTCAGTTGGTATTACTGTACATACTGTACTGTAGCACCAGATGTGAAACAGCTGCTCTATTTTCAAGCCAGATCCTTTCCTCAGAAAGGCAAGATTATTTCATTCCGAAAAACTTTGATCATTATGCTGCTCCACTGTCAATAATGCTACATGCCATAATGATCACGAGAAGCAATAAGTACAGAGAAACTGGTGATGAAGATATTTATTATTTGATGAGCGTAATCTAATTGTTTCTACCCATCTTCCTGTCTGAGTCAGGACCGCTCCTCTCTGCTTCAGTGATATGAATATTGAATGCTTTTCCTCAGTGGGTCTCTATTTTGGTGCATAAGGACTATAATTCCCTATTGACAGAGTCTGCAAAGGTAGAAGCCATTAGCAGTCTTGCTGTGCACTCACTGTGTATATTTGTGTGCGTTCCTGAGAGTTGAAGGTCAGGAAAAGGGGAGGCAAACACCATCACACTTGTCAATCAGAACACGACAGAGCAGGAGAGAGAGGGAGGACGTGATGTTCTGATAACGAGAAAAAATGGAGAGAGGAAGAGGAGGAAAGGGGAGAGAATACACCAGATAGAGTTAAGAAATAGACGGGAATCAGTACAGACACTGAATAATCGAAACAACGCTGAACTTAGTTGTTAAGAAGTGCTTTAAAAGGGGACACAACTGCACCCGAACACGCCACACTCTGTAACCCAGATTCCTTCCTCTGATCTTCGGGTGTGTTTGCGACTGAGTGTGTGTTTTGCTGTTTTTACCATGCATGTCCCATGATGCCGCTTCAAAAAGCACTTTTAAAGGTGGCAAAGTAATTTGTGTTCACCAGCAAGCACTGAACAAACTAAAACACACGAACTTTCTTCACATCTCAATTTGACTTGTAATTGCATCAGATACAGTCAAAACTGTTTTTTAAATCATGGCCTACTTCCATTAGGTGATCTTTTAATTATTTTTTGGCATTTCCAACACTGGAACCAGGACTTTACGATGAACACATTGAAAGTGCTCATGAAAATAAGTCGTCTCTCCTGCTTTAACACTATTATTTGTTGTATTTTTGGTGTGTTACTGTTGACCTGTTGCTTTGTGCTGGTCTTAGTAAATAGTGTTGGTCTTCATCTTTGTACTTCGTAAATATGGCCCAGTTGTAATCTTGTTCACCTCTGTGTTCTAGGACCAGTGCTGACCAGCCAGCCTGCAAGCTCCACAGCAGCTCTATACCACTCAACTGCTCCGAGCTCAGCCAACCACAGCCTGCCATGCTCTCCTTCAGCCGGCTTACGGTCAGATAATTCAGCCCGCTTCACTCACAGCTCCCATCTGCTTGCACCTCTGTCTGTAGCCAACCTCGGCTCAATTATAATTCAACTTCAAACTTATAATTACTTACTCTTTTCTTCTGTACTCGGATCTGATAGGACTGAATGTCCTGGTTCTGGGTGCCTTGATGAAACACCCAAAGAAATGTCAGCCAATTTGTGCTGTTTTTGTTTTTTTATATTATAAATATTATAGAGCTGAATAACCAACTAGTGTAAAATAACGCGAAACTTTTTTTGGATAACCAATCAGCACTGCATGAAGCTCATTGCATTAAAAATCTAAATGATTACGATGACCCTACATCGACTTTTACATGAAAAACTAATTAATTTTATGGACCAGTATCACATGTTTGAACAAAGCAAGCAGCCAATAGTGTCAGTGTGCAGAAAGCCAAAGACCGTGTTTGTACGACTGGTCGCACGACAGATGGAGACATGGCTGGAATCCTTTTTATTTGAGTTGCAAACTATGTCAGAAGGAATCCCAATAAAAGTAAAAGCAGTGCTATGGGGTGAGAGATACTGTAGCACTGCAGAGACCTGTAGGGTGAAGGTCTGAAAACGAAGTGCAATAATGCAAACTCTCACTGGTCACACTGCAAGACGAAAGCCAAATCCTTCATGTCATAAACGGTAGTTAGGATACCAGCCCAGAATTCCAGTGGCTTAAAACAATCTCAGCCCTTTTGATACCTACTGATGCCATCACTTTTCTGAGTACACCCGGGGGCTGCATTTGCATGACGTGATTGGACACTGCGGGAGACTTCTTGTGTCTCTTGAGGCATTCGGCTCATAGTGGGAAGCAGTAACCTCTTGGATCAGAAGGAGGAATTTCTAAAAGAGCATCCCTGCACTGATAGCCTGCTGACACTGAATACGAGCTTAAACAGGCGTCTGAAGTGTGTTTACTGCATTTCTGTGGGAAAAGGCTCCTGTTCCAGCAAACTTATAAAGCTACGTACAACCGTTCAAAAGCTTAAATGACCAAGCTGTAAGCAATTTAGGATTAAATCATTAAAATATTTGTGTGTGTGTGTATGTATGTATGTGTATATATACACACACACACACAACTGGTTGTGTTAATGTATAATCCACACATTATGATACAAAGGTCACTGGTAAAGGATTTTCAGACATTTTGCTTTGTATAAAGGATTATTTAAATTTCTGTAATATTGGACACCTCAGAAAAAGAAAAAAAAATGCAACAACGGTTTTATGCTGTGTGTGTGACAGCAGCTTCATCCCAAGGTCGTCCTGGAGCAGATTTGTACCCTTTCATTTCTCGGCCTGTCACATGCCACTGGGTTTGAATGAGAAACCTGTGCACTCCTGGGCTTTGGCACAGCATCGTTTGACACTACAGCGACATGCAGAACACAGTGTTACAAATAATGCTGCCTAAAAGTCCAGGCAACACTTCATAACAAAAGATGGATTTTATAGTAGCAATGAGAACAAATCTGATAAATTAGAGAAGAAGAAAAAAGTAAAAAGAAGAAGAACTTCTTTCTTTCTTCTCCTGTTTTCTTGTTTCCTGTTTGACTTTTTTTTTAGGATTTTTGATTCCATAGAAACATTTACACATTGAATTCAACCATATTTCCTTCACATAATCTTTGGCATCCAAATAAAAACACACTTTTGTGTAGCTCTTTTTTGTTTGATGTTGCTATTAAATAGAATAACACCACACGGTGGTAATTAAAGCTGAAGTCTCATATGTACTTGGGACCCTTTGGACAATGTTGATGTGCACTTTCACCTTTTATTGCGTAAATATTAAAAAACTAAACAGAAGCAAGCTAAACAAACGGCTATTTTAAAACGGTTACACTGAACAGGCAGCCGTGTGTTAGTCAAAGTCTTATTAAACGCTGTCTCTCTCCTGCTGCCCCATTCTCTGGTGGTTTCTATGTCTTTTTCAGATTCCTATTGACTGCTCTCAGTCACCTTCATGACTTCAGTAACAACAAATGAACTTTTTAACATCGCTTTTCTGACAAACGTGAAAGCTGAGCTCTGGTCAGCTGAAAAGCGAGTCAGCCTCAGGCACACCTTGAATGATAAAAGTTTTGCCTTGCTGCACTGTATCGTCAGCTCCGTCCTGAACTCAGCACCGATGAGTTCATACAACTGGCAAAGCGTGCTGTGAAGGAGCTGACAGATTCATGCTCAAGGCGAATCATTAAAAGATGAAAATTATCAGTATTGGTCATCCAAATCCTTTAAATAATGTACCATTATGACTGTGAATTGTTATTCTTAGACTAAAAAGTGATAGTATCATATTAACACTGTATTATGGACACTGAATCTGGGTGCTTGAATGTTTCTTGTGCGTACTGACAGCAATAAATTAGATTAAATACATACTGCAGCTTAGTTTAAAAGCCTCATGGAGCTACATGAACTGGTGTTCTTCCTTTAATCTGGGTCAAGATCCAAACACACCAGATCCCAGATTTCCTGAAAGCAGCCGATTAACCTCACAAGGTCAGAGAGTCTGACAAATATCGGTAAATGAAAGCAAATCTGAAAAGTGATCCCAACAAGACTTGATAACAAATTTGCAGGGAAAACTTCAGCTGCTTCGCAATGTTGAATTTTTATTTATATTTTTTGCAGATTTAAGTGTAAATGCTTCTGTGTGTCATTTTGAGGACACTTAAAGTACAGAATCATTTAGTTGGAGGACATTTTTATGTAAACATACATAAAAGTTATGACCTTTGGGTCACAGCTTTTTTATTTAACATTTGCATGTATTGCCTGAGTCTTTCTCTGTCCTTTGTCGCGTTGTCTGTGTGTGTTTCCCTGCTCTTTATTTACAGTGTTTCTGGTTTTGCATGCCCTGGCTCGCTCTTGGTTTATTTGGACTGGTGTATTTTTATGAGGAACCAGCATTAAATGCTCACTCTGAGTTTGACTACTGCCTTCTGCTTTGTGCTTTTGGGTCTACGAAATTGGTTCATATGGCTCGATTTGACAGTAGAAGAAAATGGAGTGTTAATGGTGACAGCTGTCCTGATCTACATGCTTTAACAGCCCACAAAAATAAAAAGAACGACACTTTACAATCTGTGCTGATGTCAGATTCATCCAGAAATACGTGACGGCCACTGTGACTGTACTCAGACGGATGATGGATACAGCTGTCTGACTGAATGACTCCCATGTGTGAGCAGGCATCAATTTATGTATTGTGTGTGTTTCTTTTTCTTTTTCCTGAGTGTGTGACTGTACCACTGTGAAGATAAAGGATACATTTCCATTTGAGAGTGTGTGTGTGTGTGTGTGTGTGTGTGTGTGTGTGTGTGTGTGTGTGTGCGTGCGTGCATTTGTTTGTTTTTTTGGTTTGTGCGACTTAAGTGGTGAAGGATGATGGATGTGTGTGACAGGTGTCTCCTTGGTGATGTATGGCTGCTATTTCACTGGTTCAGACACAGCTGGCAGCCTGAGTTCCAGTTAACTCGTCTTGGCAAAAATTACATGACTGGTTCATATTAGTTTTCCACTGGGGGGTAAATTTGAATAAACATAAAGTTAAAGTTTTAATGATGCTTGTGGAGAAACTGGGTCACGGAACTGCAAATAGTAGCAGGATTCAGCAAAAGAAAGTAGCACAATCTGTCACATTAAATAATGTGCATTCATCTGTAAAATGTAAGGGAATGAGAAAATGATATATTTATGTAGAAATAAAAACAATACTGTAGTCTTAAAGGGACACTTTATTCATCAAGTCAGTTTCAGCTGCATTGGTGTTAATGAAAATAAGAACAGGTGCAATAGAAGGGCACCAATGAAAACATCATTAGTTTAAAGCACTTATTCGATTTGGACTCGGTTTCTCTTTTCAATGCAACCTAATGAGTCATTCACATTTCCTTATGCTACATGTTTACCCTCTAATGGCTGCAGGTGAATATCCAAGAGCCGAAGAACACAGGTTTTAGTTTTAGTAGAATGAATGAATTAATGTGATGTGTATATTATTTTCATTCTGTTTTGGAGTTTTAATGTCTAATGACTTTGCAACAAGAAAACAAAAAATCTGACTTAAACAACTGACTTCTCTAATGAAAAAGGTTTTGTATAATCATATCCAGGGGTAGCTGGAGTGGGCCACAACACTCTGGAAAGGCATTTTGGCGCCTTCAGTTATTGAGCAGTTAAATCCGATAGGCAGATTAATGCAGACCACTGTTAAGTGAGTTAGTTTTTCATGTACTGCACCTGAAGTTGCTTCCAGCCGACAGCATGATTATGGAGCAATGAAACGACATCCCACATCCTCTTTACACCTGTGATGCATCCTTTTTTCCTCCTCATCACTGTGATGCAATGGTGCAGATGTCACTCGCGGTACTTCAGCATCTGGCTAGTGCTACTGAAGGGAAGTGAGTACAAATGAAGAGATAATTCATTTGAATGCCAGGTCATTTCAACTGTAACTTTTCGAGCAGCTCCAGAGATGTCCTCAAGCTCTTTCTGTGCAGTTTGTCACCAGCTAGCTAAAGATACAACGGCTCTATTTCCCAGGGACAGAAACAAAGAAACACTGTGGCACTCAGATGGCAAAAGATGAGGAGGATGGGTGTGTTGCTAAATAATTTTTTTCCTGTTGTGACATGGCTTGAAAAAATTTTAAGGATGCCATTTCTGTGTTGTTCAAAGTGTGCATGAAAATACTTTAGTTAGTTTGTACCGTGAAGTTTACTGTGGTAAGCTGTGGTAGATCGGCCACCGGTGGTGTTCATGTCAGGGGCGGATAACTGTGATATTTTCTTATAGCTTGTTGATTAAATCCATAAAGGGTGGCCTGCACATAAAGAAAAATCTACTGAAGCTCACAATACAAATGATTGTGACTGATTTTAAGTCATTTTTCTCTCACTGCTGCACTGCTGCACAGTCTCAGGGTTCCCTCACCTGCCAAATCCCTCAAGAACCAGGAAGTATAATGTTGAAAGGAGAAGATGTGTTACACCTTCACCTGCAGTTTCAACCTGCTACTCAGCACATTTTTGTATATTTGCATTTACATTTTTGAATAAATAAGTGCAATGATTCAGCTATGAACAGTTCTTTATCGCTCCCTCTGACAGCTTTGTCAGAATTTGGCATATTATAATTCATAAACAAGGTCACATTGTTTTTTCTGTGGATACAGTGTGCGTCTATAAACGACATTTAAGATGTTTGTTTTTTTAGTACTTATTTTAAAAATTGTATGTCTTCCTCTCTGTTTCTGGGTTTTCAGGAGCTGGAAGAACAATATTTGATTTTGTTGTTCAGAAAGCATCTACTTTTACTCTAGCAAACAGATGAATACAAGAAATAGAGGTCTGGGAAGTAGCAGAGAAACCTGAGGGAATGGAAAGGAAGAGGGGAGGTGGGGGCACACAGTGGGAAAAGGAAGTGACAGGCAGAGGTAAAGGGAGAAAAGGAAAGAGCACTGGGAGAGAAACCAAAATTAATGAAAAGACAGATAAAGAGCAAGTCACAGATAAAAAAAAAAGAGTAAACAGAGGCTCTGAAAAAAGAACAAGAGAGAATCAATCTGCCATCAGGCTGCCACAGCCACAGACTGATTACAGCTGCCTGCAAAATACCCTGTGGGGTGTGTGTGTGTGTGTGTGTGTATTGATTAGCACCAACCCTTTGAGTGTTGCAGCGTGAGGTGTCCATGACTTACCCAATCATTGATGAGAGGGACCCTGCTCACTTCCGAGCCACCATCACCTAACACACACACACACACACACACACACACACACAGAACAGACAGCTAAAAGCCTCTGCAGCAGCAGCTGGTGTGGTTTAGTTCGTGCTGAGGGACCTCCCTCCAGGCACCTGACAGCCACTAATGCTGAACAAGCAGGGAGGAAGATGGAAGTGCTGTTGTGCACACACATGCATAAGAAAAAAAGCACATGCATCACCTAACCTCACACTTCTCTGCACATGCTCTGTTTTTTACTCTGTCATACACATTTAAACACACACAGAAATACAAATGCACATTCAAGTGTATGTTTAAGCTCGACAGGAAGCAACACTTGTGCCTGTGAATTCATCCCAGCGGCCTGAAGACGACGTCTTTGCTGTCAGTCGTGTTGAGTGTGACCAGCACTGATGCCATTTCTAACCAGTTTACTAGCAAACTAACTGGCTGCTAATATAATCAATCTTAGTCAAAAGGCCAGTTGCTGTTTTCAATCAGAGGACAACAGCAACTCAGGGAGGTGAGGTATAAACATAATGAGAGGATACTAATAATGAAGTCAGAGATTTTGACATATCATATTGGCTGGCTTAAATAATTTCTCCAGTGTGTTTTTAATTTATTGCACATGTTGTTGCCGTCTTGTTCTAAACACTTTGGGATAAATGCTTAAAAATCAAAGTAGAAAGAAACTGATTAAGAGAGTTTTGTGTTTTTACACCTGCACATAAACCTGTAAGCAGGAATAACACAGAGAGGTGGAAGTGAGCAGATTTCCTACAAGAACACATTCAGATAAAAACATTGTGCAGTGATCATAAATCTCTGCTTCTGCTAAAGGTGATGGATGAATGGACCACCAGGGTGCAGGTTTCTGGTAGGAAAACAATGCTAAATGATGCCATAAATAATTCATGAATGCATGTTATCTCGTTATCATGTATTGGCTGTATTATCAGCTCTGCTTGTGTTCCATGTGCCAACACATAATCTACATGACAGCGAACCATCAAAGGTTCCTGCTGCACTTTTAATTCATCACGTGGTTTAGTTTGTTTACTGGCAAGGATGTGTCAGGAGCTGATGTATCAGATCAGTGTTTTCTTTTCACTTCATTCCCAAATCTTAGTTTTTCTTATGTGTGCAAGAAGTGATTTGTGTTTTTTATATCATTGTTTTAATTATTAAGAAATAAAAAAAGGAACATACATTAAGTATTATAAGTATTTTCTCTTGGTTTCAAATCATGTAATGAGGCTGTGTTGCAGGGAAGACACCACTGAAACAGTACTTTGATATTCTGCTCAGCCTGGCAGATATTAGTGATGATTAGTGTTGCAGGGTAAAGAGCAGCCTGATTGAATTTTATCAAATTCCTCCCGTTATAATTTTCATTAAAGTAATTAGTGTGGGAAAGTGAAACAACAGGAAAATATGGTGGATTTAATAACACTGGAGTAGAAAATTAGGTCAAAATCATTGCGCACACCTGACTGACCTGTACCAATCGGTGTTCAGTCAGAGTACGGCATGATCAAAGGGAGCACAGGAGACTCTGATCCAAGGCTCGTTTGGTTTGTTTTTTGTCTTTTTCTATATCATACTTACATTTACATCAGAGGAATAGCTTTTTTTTACTAAAACTGTTATCCAGAGACGAGTTCTTACATAAACATTTCACACAGCCAAATATGTGTATATATGTGTGTACTGTGTGTGTGTGTGTGTATATATATATATATATAATTTGCCTCCTAAAATTATTTTGTTTGAATCAATCAGTTGTGTTAAACAGTGGTTTACCAAATCCTGGATGACCCGTCCTTATATTTCCAAATGGCCTTTGTAGCTGGGACTCTGTGCAGATGGTGAGCTTTCTCCAGATGTAACTGTTGTGGATGGAAGTGGTTTAGGCACCTCTTATAAACAAGTATGTAATATTCCAAAGAAAACCGTGATTAATTTGCAGTAGCTTATACAATATTTCAAGTAAATCCACAGACATAATATAATAACATTCAATCATTTTCAATTTAGTAAGCAATGTTGTGTTGGCAGGTGTGGAATAAGAGTGGCAGAGCAGGAAAAAAAACCCTGCAAAATTACAACACCCACCAGTTGGGGGGCCTGATGCAGGTGCTCGACCTTTGCACCAGCTTCCATTGGATTTATGTTTTGATGTGCGAGTGCAGACATCGTGTGGGTGTTTTGTTATGATTGTAAATGATATGCAAAATCATGCAGATAAACATATCAGTAACAGCCTCCTGATTCACTTATTGTACTAGTGTTTGCTCAGATAGAAACATACATTTCAATTTTGCTGTTTATTCTTCCAAGTGTTTTCTTTTCTTTTCCAGAGCAGTTTGTCTGATTGCACATTGTTCCGTATGTACAACAACATATGGCTAATAGTTTGAGTTTGTCTCCAGCTCTGCTTGTGATATCAGTCACATGCTCCTGCAGTTCATACGAAGAGGAACCATGTGGTTTCAGCAACAGAAGTTGATGGCCATTAACATTTCTGTCTCACTTAGTGGTCCAGACTGTAATTGCGATACACATCTCTACAGTAGCTCTGTGATAAGCTTGTTGGTTTTGTTTAGATTGGGAAGAGAGAGGTTTTTGTTCCTAGTAAAAAATTGGAAAACAACATGATTGCTTTTGGAAAACAGCTTGTCATTTAACAGTTTAGTTTTCATCAGCTGATTAGGAGATACTGAGTGTGTTGTCATCCACCTGTTTACCACATTTTTATTGTGTGTACACAGCTCCCTGAGTGGAACTGTCAAAAAAACAAACCTTGTGTTTTGCATTGCAAAGGTTAGTGGGTAAAATAAAGCCAGATGTCCTGAAGTGAAACAGATATAAACAAACAGGTGAGGTTTCACATAAAGGAGGCGACTTTGAAATCCACTAAAGGTTCTGAGCCAGTGGAGGTGTGGGCACCGTTATTGTTCTTGAGTACATGATGAAAACTTCCATCATGGTTTAAACATCATCTTTTGTCAACATGACTGAAACTCCTGAATTGATTTCATGTTGAATTCCACCCATCATCAATTTTCCTTTTAGTAATTAAACAAGAACAAAAGAAAATTATAGAGTAGAACAAATGGCTCTCATTTCACAAAGTACTGAGCACCAGTGACTCACCCGTCTGAATCACTAATTAGTTTAACAGTAGAGAACACTCCACTGCAACAATCCACTTGGAAAACCATGAAGTGATTTATCGAAACAGGCAAATATGCATCGTTTTTTTTGTCATATAGAACACATTTTTGAGTTGGCAAATTTGTAACAAACTCGCTAAAATTTCTTTAAAGGTAGTCAGTCACTTTTTGAGTTTTTTTTTATCGTAAAAAAATATTATATAGAACTCAGATCTTAATTTGTGGCTGCTATGAAGCTATGAAGCCTCATACCTGTGTTTGATCATCTGTAATTGGGTTCGCTAATAATGTCAGATTCAAGAAAGTTTTACTAATGTCAGCTAACACCAGTGCTTCCTGTCATAAGAGTTCACGACGTCGTCAACAAAATAACCTCAGCCTGCAGACAGCAGCCAGAGTTGTTTGTCCTTCAGCAGCCACTGTAGCCAGTTACACTGTAACTTTAAGTAGTATTCGGGTATAGTTCTCCAGGCTTCTTGAAGCACATTCAAAGCTCTTCTTTGCATGCTGGCTGCCTTTTGACCCACTCTGTCAAGATAATCCCACACTAATTCAGTAATGTTGAGTCTTTCACTGATAATGCTCTATTACGGTGTTTTTTTCTATCTAGTTATGCTTTTACTGTATCAGCAGTGTGTTTTGGTATCATAGTCGTGCTGACAAAGGAAGCTGTTGCTGTTGT
This sequence comes from Apistogramma diplotaenia, assembly GCA_015052665.1. Lineage (NCBI taxonomy): Eukaryota > Metazoa > Chordata > Actinopteri > Cichliformes > Cichlidae > Apistogramma > Apistogramma diplotaenia. The sequence continues at coordinate 69,309 of VOQJ01018603.1, forward strand.
TCAGATGCTTTCCAGATGGTATGGCATGGTGGATCTGTCTGTATTATTCTCTTCATAATTCCAGAAATTTTGACAATATCTTCAACATCACTGCCTGAAATGCAGCTCCAAACCATAACCATATATATATATATTAATAAATATGAAACCTTCCAAAGGGTGTGTGTCCTTCATCACTGTGGTTGTTTGAGATGAGTGGCCGAGAGGAGAAGGGGGCGGGGCAGCGCTGTGAGGGCGAGACAGGCAGCCAGGTTCATTCGTTCATGCCTGCAGAGTTGTGGCGTGGTTACGGCCAACATTAACCGCTGAATTATAAATTAAAAGCGAATTTTGCTGGCAGTCTCTCACCGATCCTTCCAGCGTCCTGATGGACCGTATCAAGGTTACCGTGGGAGTGCGGGCCCTAAAATTCAAAACTTTTGGGAGATCTTGCAAAAGTGCATCCTTTTTTCCTCCCATGTCCCTTGTGCGGTTCCATACTGATGTCACTGATTTTCAGTCCAGCTCTTGTATAATTTGGCATACGTCAGCATTTTCTCTCACTTCTTTACAGCCGCCCTTCTGCTGAGACTGATGAGGCTTTGTCAGACAGTAGCTGGATCAGCTGAAGGGTCCGGTGGTCCAGTGGTTGGCTCCTTGTTGGATTTTTTCCCGTTTTTGTTCAGGACCTGACTTTCAGATCCTGTTCATCTACTGAATAGCTGTTTTTGGTGCATCACTTCTTTGTCTCAGAGATTTTAATGACCATTCAAGGATATGACAAACTAACAGCTGTGTGGGAATCACCTCACTGGTGCAAAAATACAATTTTATGCCTTTCAAACTGTGTCTTAGTTGGTATTTTCCATAGATTCAACTTAAAAAATTGGAACAATTTGCATTTTCACAGGCTGTTAGTAACAAAGTGCCTAGAGAGACAATTTAAAATAGGCTCTTTGTTAAGTTGATTGTTATGTGTAGAGACAAAACTGATTCATCTCTTGAGTTAGGTGGCTTTGTTATGCTTGAATGATTCATAGGTCAGCGTTAAATGGTTTAACAATGGTCAGGTACAAGGATGGAGCTGGAAATGAGTGAAAAAACAACCAATGTCCAAAGAGAAACTTTGAAAGACCTCGACAAATCCTGGACATATGTTGCTACTCAACAACAAGAAAATCTGGCTGTACAGATGTAGAAGGTAGCTCAAGATTAATGATCACTGGAGGGAAAAAAGGGAAACATGGCTCACTTGCATATTCATGCAGATTGCCTCACCAGCAGGAGACAAAGATTCATACAGACTCTGATAATGAAGCAAACAAGAGTCCAGTTAGCAAAAGTCACATCAAAAGAATTCTCTTTAGTAGTGGCATCACTGTATGATAAGACAAGATATCTTTATTGTCATTGCACAAAAACAATGAAATGATTGATCTTCTCAGCGGGGTGACGAGACTGCTAATGGCAGAACAGATCCCAGATCTGGACCAGAGCATCACTAAGCTCCTGACAGTCTGAGGTGCAACCTGTTGGCATCGAATGGACCAAAACATGAAGGCCTGAGGTGTTCTTTTGGATTTAGGTTAGGCGAGCACAGGAGCCAGTCAATGCTGAATGATTTTACAGGAAGCATAATGTTATCCATGGCTTCACCAGACCTTTTAACATGTGTCACATGTGCTCAGGGTGAACCTGCTCTCTCATTTTATTCTTCTTTAAATCTGTTTTTTTTATCGTTTTTAAAAGTGTAATTTTATTAATTGTCTATGTAAAGCACTTTGTGACTTTTTCTGTCTGTGAAAGGCGCTCTATAAATAAACTTTGCTTGC